>BHFT01048725.1:0-25230 GCA_004320025.1 Laticauda laticaudata
TCCATCACTGGAGGCTTTTAGGAAGAGATTTGTCAGTCTCTGCCAAAGAGATTTGTCAAAGAGATCGGACAACCATTTGAAACAATTTAGGGTTTCCCGCTTGAACCGGGGGTTGGACTAGGTCCCTTCCAGCTCTGTCACTCTGTTGTTCTCTTTGCCATTATTCTGAACTTCCTAAAGGTAGTCCTTTACTTATGACCAGTCACTTAGCAACAGTTTGACGTTATGATAAATCCCCCAAAAGGTGCTTACGACCAACTTCTGAAGTTACAACAGCTGGCCTCACACACACACCTGCCAGTGACATGACCACATTCCAGGCACTGTTTGCAGCATCCCACAGTTGTGACCATGATTTATGTTTTTGCCCAACATCGGTATTTACTTCCGCTTTTCAGCACAGAAACACCCCATAGCGAACGATCACAGCATCCACTGAACGGCCACGATGATTCAATTTTTAAAAAAGTGACATAAGATCAGGATGACCCACTTTAGTACTGTTACAACTTATGGCCATAACAAACAGACTCCATTAGGGTTAAAAGTCGAGGGTTACCTTTTACAGGATTTTAAAAAGCTTTCAGATACGTCCTCTATGTCTTAAAACTCAGTTTTAGATCTGGTAACACGATGCTTTTTAAGGTCAAACATTCAGATTTAAGAGGATCTCCCAATGTTTTCAAGACCGATTAAATAACCAAGGGGCTGAAGTCCCACAGGTGCTATTTTTTCAAGAGGCAATTGGACTTTGCTTTTTTCCTTTAAAGACATTTCACTTCTCATCCGAGAAGCTTCTTCAGCTCTGATTGGATGGTGGGGAATGGAAGGATTTATATTTCTTGCAGACAGCTGGTCATTTACATCCTTTTAGCATCTGAAAGACCACTTTTTTGAAGGTAGCAAAGTCCACATTTTGGACAGAGAGGACTGCTGGTTTGAAAGAGGGGTCAAAGAGGTCATCCATTCCCAAATTGAACACCCCTCCCTCAACAGAAGGGGAGGAATACAATATCACCTATCTCCACTCTACAACAGAGTCCTTTCAGCAGTTCCAAGAAGGCTCTACACCCTTTTGCACCACTCAAGTGACTCTGAGGACACAGATAAATCTTCAAGTAGCCTCAACGACTCTCTAAAAAGGATGCAAATGAACAGCTGCCTGCAAGGAATATAAATCCTTCCATTCTCCACTATCCTGTCAGAACTGAAAAAGCTTCTTGGATGAGAAAGCGAAACGTCTTCAAAGAAAAACCAGAAAATCCAATTGCCTCTTGAATAAATCACCTTTGGGACAACCATGACCTGAAGGACTGAGAATCTCCATAGACATTAAGGGGATGAAGATTTCACTTGTTACGGAAGTGCTGTTACAATGAAAAATGGGCATGCAGACTTCAGTGCATGTACACAAGGTGTAGCTTACAAGAGTTTCATCGCTGAGTGTTACCTGACAGAGGAGGACAACCGGCTTCTGAAATTCAGCTTGACAAATTGCACAAAGATCGTCTGCTTCGGCACGCTGTCTCTTGCTGGCCACCACGCCGTAGCTCTGCAAAGTGAGGAGGAAGAGGAGGAGGAGAAAGAGGGTGAAATAATGTTAGAGGTGCTAGAGAATAGAAAGAGTATTCAAGGGTCCTTGGTTTTCTTTGAGCCTGGTTGTTTTCTTGCAGACGTTTCACTACCAAACTAGGTTACATCAGCGCAAAACCCCGCTCCCTTCCAGCACTGATGATGTTACCTAGTTTGGGTAATGAAACGTCTGCAAGAAAGCCACTAAGTGCTGAGATCACCAAGGTCCCCTCATTGCAACCTTGAGCTACAGATAATCTCCTTTAAAGTGTATTTACTTTGCAGTTTTGACCCAGAGATATCCTGCTCTTTTGCTGACCTTAAACCCAGGTTTATTTTTGGGTCGTTTTGATGCCTCAATTAAAAAAATTAGAGAGCAGATCTTCCTGGACAAAGATCAGAAAAGGCTCCAAGGATTTGGCCCCATACATTTCTGGACTTTTTCAAAGCAACTGTGTGGGTATGACTAATTTTATTTCTATAAAAAGAGAAGACTTTCTGTTGCCAGCAACTAACAACTTATGATGTTACCTAGTTTAGTAATGAAACGTCTGCAGGAAAACCACCAAGCTCAGAGAGTACCCAACAGTTGCCAGCTTCTTTGTTAACACAGGGCTCTATGTTTACAGGAGAGAGAAAACACAGCATGCATATCTGTGCAATACTCAGAATCTTAATTGTTTGCTATTATGGTTACACCTTTTGTGAGATGGACAGCTCTATCAATGTAATGAGTAAATCAATCAATTAATCAGAAGGCTATACAGCAAAGCTCAGATGGAACAAGTCCTTCCTTCCAACAACTGCTTTCATGCCTCTTTAAACATCGCCCTCTATTTACATTTTGAGCAAGACATATATCTATGGCCATGATTAAAAAAAATCAAAAATTCTGTCTCAAAACTAATAGATACCAAGAAGTATATTAGTATTTATCATCCTATAAAATATGGCACAAAGAACCCCAACCATTGGGACAGAATTAACGCCAATTCTCGTAGCATTCTAGTGGCTCTCTGAGTTTGGTTGTTTGCTTGCAGACATTTCTTTAGCCAACTAGAAAACATCATCAGTACAAGGGAGAGTGAAGTTTGCTGCCTGTTTAAGAATAGCTTGACCTAATACAGGTAGTCCTCAATTTATACTCACATCTCTGTTGTTAAGTGAGACATTTATTAAGTGAATTTTGCCCCATTTTGTGACTTTTTTCCCACAGTTGTAGGAAAACTGATGCACTTAGCAGTTGTTATTCACTTGACAGTTGCTTTTTTAGCAAAAGAAATTTTGGGCTCAATTGCAGTCATAAATCAAGGATTATCTGATATTCTCTTTAGAGCATACAAATCTCACTGGTTTAGGCTGACTAAAAAAATCAATAAACGATGGAACTTTAAAAAGATTAAGAGATGATGGATAATGAGAAAATATATTAATAAAATTGAAAAATACATACAGGGAAAATAATAGTATGTACATCAACAGATAATATAATTTACTATAATCCAAATAAGTTAAGATTAGTAGATAGGATTTTAGGATTAGGTAATTAAACTGTGTTATTGTGTGTTAAAGTGTATTGTGGATTTAAAATATTAAGGACTAGAAATTATGTTGGATTTTGAGATAACTCCCAGGAATGATTAAATATTGTTAATATTTGGTGTTATTAATAATCCTACACATTTGGAATATTGAAGTTATGGTGGAATAATGAGTAATTATTAAAAAATATTAAATAATATTTAGGGATAACAAATACAGGGCGCAAAGAAATGTTATTTATGTTTAAATGAATTAATGGGAAAATGATAAATGGATTATGAAAAGAGACTAGCATTGTTGAAGATTAAAATAACACATACTTATTTGTATTATTATTATTACTGTTGTTTAAAAAAGACTTGACCCAGTCAACACAATGTCCACAAAATATCTATGTTTATATTGAAAAATAAAAAAAACTTTGATTAAAAAAAAATACTCACCGGTCGTGTAAAAAATATCCGTAAGACCCTTCTGAAGTTTTTCAGATGTGCAAAAAAACTCAAAAGCTGGAAAGCAAACAGGAGAGAAAAGAATTACGGTCTGTCCTGTAATAATAGCTCACTTGGCGTTTCAGACTCAAAGCATTTCTCGGAAGAAATTGAAGTGCTTAAGTGTCATGCAAGTATTATTAAATTTAATAATATAAGTTTATAAATATAATTTATAAAAAAATTATAAAAATTATAAAAAGCTTATATTATAAAACAATGTAAGTCCCTATAAGCTTAGACCACATAAAATCCAGTTGATACATGTGCTTCTTAGCATGCTAGATTCTACATCAGGCCAACCTCACAGGGCTTGAAAATGAAGCAAGGGTTTCTGGGATGGGACACCACAATGAAATTATAGTACACAATAGTCTTCAATTTACACAGTTCATTTCGTGGCTGTTCAAAATTACAATGGCACTGAATAAAGTGACTTATGACCATTTCTCAAACTTACCTTTGCAGCATCCCCGTGGTCACATGATCAAAATCCAGATGTTTATCAGCTGACTAATATTTATGACGGTTGCAGCATCCTGGAGTTACATGATCCATCTTTTAGGATCTTCTGACCGGCAAAGTTAATGGGAAGCCGGATTCGCTTAACAATGATGTTACTAACTTAATTGCAATATGTCAGGGTTGCAACAAATCCACCCCCATTCAAATCATAAGTCTCTAGCTGCATTTTTCAGAGTAAAAAAAAAAGATTCATGAGGAGTGACCATGTTGACGTTGCCTGGGTGCAGCCAACACTAAGGCACATCATTCATTTCACCCTTGACCCCCCATCTCCTGGATGCATATTCTCCAATGGGACACATCCATAGCTAAGAGTCATCAATCATGCTCTCCAGTGATATTCTTGTGCGCCAACAGCTTTGGGCTGCCAAGGCGATTATCTGAGGCATTCATTTAAGGAATGCACTGCTTTCCCCCACTCCCTTTCTGCTGGCAACTAAAAAGACCAAAGGAATATTTTTTTAGTTAACTCAATGATTCACTTAACAACTATGGCAAGAAAGTTCATCAAAAGATTCATTTAACAAATGTCTCCCTCAGCAACAGACATTTTGGCCTCAACTGTGGTCGTAACTCGAGGACTAACCTGTATAGGCCAAACTGGGAAGTTAACCTTACCTAGAAAATGGAGAACAACTTCCAAGCTCACAGCAGGAATCCAGAATCCGGTAGTGGGTGTGACTTTATCCTCTACAGGGAGTCCTTGACTTGTGACCACAACTGAGCCCAAAATTTCTTGGTAAAATTATGTCCCAGGAGTTTCTTGTTCTGGATTTGCCAACTGGACACTTGACATTAAACTAGCTCTGGATTTCCCAGGCAAAAGCAAGCATAGTTAATTCCCCCTTTTCTTACAGGACACCCAGAGTCAAACTGCCGAGTGTGAAAACAAAGAATCAATAGTCACAGATAATCTATATATATAAAAGCAAAAGACCACTCATGCAACATCACAAAATCTCCAGAACCACAAAGCCTACAAACTTGAAATTTGGCGCGTATGTTCCTCTTGGCTTCTAGGGGCTCACGAAGAAAGGATTTTTTAAATGACCATCAGAGCTATTAGTATTTTGCATATTATTATTAACATGCTCTGCTGCAAAGGAGTTCTACTCCCCTTCCCCACCTGAAAAATATGTTCCAACTGCAGTTGAGCTAAGCCATGCCCAGGCTCTTTCCTGTGGCAAATACTGTTTCAGTTTCCAAACAGCCCTCAACTTTCTCACACACAGACAGGACGCTAGTCAGATGAATACCGATGGATGCTGGTAGGCACAGGCAGAATTTTTTCCCCCTTATCTTCCTTCCAAACAACTTGCCCAATCACATAGTTTCGTAGCGAAGCACGGATATCCTGCTAGTATGATAATAATATTAAGGCCTGAAGAGGGATTCTGGAAAAAGAAGTTGTACCTCTACATATACAGGTATTCCTCGACTTATGACCAGTTGGTTAGCAAGTGTTTGAAATTACGATGGACCCAAAAATGGGAGTTATGGCCTGGCTTCTAAGTTCTAATGACCGCTTTCCTGTGGTTGTGTGACCACATTTTGAGTGCTGAGCAACTGACCTGCATTTATGGACTGTTTGCAGAGCCCTGTGATACCTGACCCTGATTTACAAAGTTGTTGCCAGCAACCAGTGTTATTTGCCGATTCTGGCAATTGCAGCCCCATAGCGAACAATGGGTTTGCTTAATGACAGCCACGAAAAAGTTGTAAAATCAGATGGGGTCACAGTTTACGACTATCATGACTCGACCAAAATTGTGGGTTCAATTACAGTTGTAATTTTAGAATCTAGAATAACAGAGCTGGAAGGAACCTGAGAGGTCTTCTAGTCCAACCCTCTGGAGCTCAGGCAAGAAATCCATGCCATTTCAGAGATTGATTATCCAATCTCTTCTTAAAAACTTCCAGTGTTGGAGCATTCACAACTTCTGGAGGAAAGTCGTTCCACTGGTTAATTGTTCTCAGTGTCAGGAAATTTATCCTTAGTTCTAAGTTGCTTCTCTCCTGAGATAGTTTCCATCCATTGCATCTTGTCCTGCCTTCAGGTGCTTTGGAGAATAGTTTGACTCGCTCTTCTTTGTGGCAGCCCCTCATATATTGGAACACTGCTATCATGTCACCCCCTAGTCCTTCTTTTCATTAAACCAGACATACCCAATTCTAGCAACTGTTCTTCATATGTTTTAGCTCTAGTCCCCTAATCCTCTTTACTGCTCTTCTCTGCACTCTTTCTAGAGTCTCAACATCTTTTTTATATTGTGGCAACCAGAACTGGATGCAAATATTACAAGTATGGCTTTACCAAGGCCTTATAAAGTGGTATTAATGCTTCCCGTGATCTTGATTCTATCACTCTGTTGATGCAGCCTGGAACTGTACTGGCTTTTTTGGCAGCTGCAGCACATGGCTGGCTCCTATTCAAGGGATTGTCTACTGGGACTCCAAAATCCCTCTCAGGGACTGCCTGTAACACTGAAAACTCTGCTCCCAGTGTGACCCCATTCTCATCAGGATAAGACACTGAGAAGGAAACAAATGTTTACCTTTAGAATAAGATATAGCAGAGCCAGCAAGATGCCAAAACTCCACCCGATGGTGCCATCCAATTCCCTTAAGCCAACGAAATATCGAAACCACACAGGGGCAGGAACCACTTTACAATAGCTCTGGCAAAGCTCTTCCAACAGCATATACCAGTAACCCTGTGGGAAACGACGGAAATGCAACATTAGAAGAAACATTCACGCAATACAGGTGGTCCTTGACTTACAACAGTTCATTTAGTGACTGTTCAAAGTTACAACACTTAAAAACAATGACATGACCATTTTTCACTCTTACAACTGTTGCAGCATCCCCATGGCCACGTGATCAAAATTCGGGCACTTGGCAACTGACTCTAATTTGGAGGTTTCCATGCAAATCTTGATTTAACTGAGCCACTTGGTGACCAGGCTGTCAACTACTGTCTAGTATTTGCCACTTGGTCCTGCTGCACGGCCTCATGAGAGTGGAGTAGAGTAGAGTAGAGTAGAGTTGAGTAGAGTAGAATAGAATAGAATAGAATAGAATAGAATAGAATAGAATAGAATAGAATTCTTTTTATTGGCCAAGTGTGATTGGACACACAAGGAATTTGTCTTGGTGTAAATACTCTCAGTATACATAAAGAAAAGGTACATTCGTTAGGAATCAAGAATCATAACGTCCAACACTTAATGTTAGTCATAGGGTACAAGCAACAATCAAATCATACTAGGAAACAGTCAATATAAATCATAAGGATACAAGCGACAAAGTTACAGTCATACAGTCACAAGTGGGAGGGAATAGCTGATAAGGAGTGGTGAGAAGATTAACAGTAATAGTAGTGTACACTTTGTAAGTAATTGAACAGTGTTGAGGGAATTATTTGTTTAGCAGAGTGATGAGGAATCTGGGAAGAGATGGCACTACTGTCAGCCATCTTGGATTACTTCAGAGCCTTGTTGAATTCTTTATCCAAGGCTTTCTGTCTGCACCTGGTCTGCCCTGGAAGGTTTTTTAGAGGCCCTGGCTCTAACTCTGGCTGCTGCCTCTAAACCAGCAGACCTGGGCTTGGCTAAGCCTCTGGCAGCTCTCTCTCTCTCTGGTCTGCTGAGGTGCTGATAATTCCTGATCAGCTCCCCTGGCCGCCATCTTGCAACGGCTGCAATGTCCTGGGATCATGGGATCACCCTTTGCAACCTTCCCAGATGGCTTTTGACATGACAAGTCCATGGGGGAAGCCAGATTGGGCTTAACAAGTGTATGATTCACTTAACAACTGCAGTGATTTGCTTAATGACTGTGGCCAAGGAGGACGTAAAACCGAGGCAAAATTCACTTAGCCGCCTTAGCGAGGGACATTAGGGGCTCAATTGTGTCTTCCTCTTTTTACAGCAGACTGCTAAGTATTTTCAAGACACAAAATTCAAGAAGCCGCATGTCAAAATGGTCTTTTGGGGGTCTCAATTTAAGTTACCGATGGGGGGAGCCACGGGGGCTAAGATTTGCCTCCCACTGTAAAAGTTTTATCCCCTTTCCAGCACAAAGAATGTAGAGCATTCAAAGTTACAACAGCACTGAAAACAATGGCTGATGACCATTTTTCCCACTTATGACCACTGCAGTATCCCAACAATCGTGTGTGATCAAAATTCAGATGCTTGGCCGCTGGCTCGCATTTATGACAGTTGCAATGTCCTGGGTGGGATCATGTGATCACCTTTTGCAACCTTCTGGCGAGTGGCAGAGAAGCCAGATTCACTTAACAACCGTAACAAAGGCACGACCCACTGAATAATTGTGGCAAGGAAAGTCATAAAACCAGGGCAAAACTTTCCTTGACAACTTTCTCACTTAGCAATGGACGTTCTTGACTCAATTGTGGTCGTACGTCAAGGACTAACCAGTACGGCCCCTTTCAAATGCACTCCCCTCACTTTCAAGTCAATATCTGCACCCCTGGAAATGGAGTTTTGCAGATTTACAGATTAAGAGTTGGAAGGGACCTTGTTGGTCATCTAGTTCAACCCCCCGCCCAAGCAGGAGACCCTAAACTATTTCTGACCAATGGCAGTCCAGGTTGGCAACTTTAAGATGGGTGAGACTTCAACTTCCAGAATTCCCTAGCCACCGATGGCTGGCTGGGGAATTCTGGGAGTTGAAGTCCCACCTATCTTAAAGTAGCCACATTGAAAAAACAGATTAACAGAGTTGGAATCTTGTAGGTCATCTAGTCCAACCCCTTGCCCAAGCAGGAAACCCTTAACTATTTCTGACCAATGGCAGTCCAGTCTCTTCTTGAAAGCTTCCAGTGATGAAGCTCCCACCACTTCCGAAGACAACTTTTGTTCCACGGGTTGATAGATCTCACTGTCAGAAAATTTCTCCTTATTTCCAGGCTGAATCTTCTCCTAGTTCAAATGAGTTAAGGCAACAAAACCTGCTCTCATCCAAAGCAGCAGGACAGCTAAATTAAAATCAAATTAAAGACAGCGGTGCCTTTACCTTGGATTTTAGAGACATGATAAAACAAGGCAGCAGGAGAACGGTGCATTTCAGGCTCATGAAGATGAACTTCAAAACAAAATCTGTGATTCCCACAATCCAGAGCACCTCCCAGAAGTTCCAAAAATCCACCTTGGGACTTAAGAGGATCAAGCTTTGAAGAGAAACCATAAAAACAGTAGAGGATTAGGGTAATTGGGACACAAAAACAAGCCTGGAAATGTTAAGGGACACAGCTGGGAAAAAATACGGACAGTGGAGGAATCCAAATGGGAGGTAAAAAAAATGGGAGTGCTTGACTTGCAAGAATTCATTTAGTGACCATTGGAAAATTGTCTTCTATTCCCCCATCCCACCCCCAATTATCATTCACTTTTGGCATTTTGGTGGCTTCATCATATACAGGTAGATCTCAACTTGCAAGAGTTCATTTAGTGACCATTCAAAGTTACGACACCACTGAAAAAAGGGACTTTTTTGTCACAGTTAGGACCTTGGCAGCATCACCATGGTTACATGATCAAAATTCAGATGCTCGACAACTGACTTGTATTTATGACGGCTGCAGTGTCCTGAGGTCGTGTGATCTCCTTTTGCGACCTTCTGACAAGCAAATCCAGATTCACTTCACAACCGTGTTCCTAATTTAACAACCATAGTGATTCACTTGACAACTGCGGCAAGAAAGGTCGTAAAACGGTCAAACTCGCTTAACAACGGTCTTAGAGAAATTTGGAGCCAAGCGTCTAAAATGTGATCCCATAACTTCAGGGGGGGGACAGGACGGAAGGATCATCATCCTCTTTTAATGACCCCATAATCCCTTGCAGGGTGGAGTCAGGCAACTGAATGGAGCTGAGTGCTTACTAGCTGGATGCCCTTCCTGTTGCCAATGCGGAGTTTTATTCAGCAGATATATTCTCAATGCACTCAGAGACAGAAATATCTGCCTCTACCTAGGATTGAACTCACAGCCTCCTGACTGTGAGGCGAGAGCTCCACCTTTCGGCCACCGCACCAACCCTTGGTGGGGGGAAACGGAAGGATGAACATCGGAAATTCAGATCTGAATCCTAAGTCCCTCATAAGTAGAGGATGACCTGCACGTTGGAAATAGGACAGTTCATCATGGCCAACTTGTTGCAAGACAATTGAACAATTCAATGTAATTATTTAAAATAAATAAGAAATTATTTAATTTTTGTCATTCACATTTCGTTCTGTCCCTCCTTTGCATCCTTTCTTTAATGATTCTATTCCTTCATTTCTTTGATATTAGTACAATTCTTGTCCCACAGAGGGTTGGCTGTGGAGAGTCGGCCATGACGAGTAGGCCATCATAGATCCCTCTCCTACATTTGGGGTGGCAGGGGAGAGTCCGTAATAAGTCGAGGACTACCTGTGCCAATATGGGGAATTAAGTCTGTGCTGAATTACCTGTAATGAAGCGACTGAGAGTAGAAGGTGTAATAGATGAAAACAGATGATCCCATCAAGAATAGTAGCAACCACATACACCGTAGTCTGGAGCACCTTTCCTGCAAGAGAAGAATTTTAGAAAATGTCAGTCAATCGGTAGCCTCACAGGGCTAAACCAAGAGGCAAAGGGAGTCACACGATTCCATTTGACTGGGATGGTAGAAGGACTCCTGCCTTGAGCAGGGGGTTGGACTAGAAGACCTCCAAGGTCCCTTCCAACCCTGTTATTCTGTGATGGTTTTCCGATATAATCCATTTCAATAAAAATGAACAACAACAAAACAACAAAAAAGTATTTGGAATGTCGTACTTCACAATACGCAAAAGGAGGGACAGAATGAAATGTGAATGGCAAACATTAAAATATTTTTTATTTATTTTAAATAATTAAATAGAATTGTTCAATTGTCCCGCAGCGAGTGGTCTCGACTCATGGCCGCAACCAAACCCAAAGTTTCCACTGTTCAGCAAGGCAGTTTATAAGTGATGTTTTGTCCCATTTTAGAACCATTTTTTGCCACAGTGGTTGAATCAGTACACTTATTAAACAAATAACTACAGTTGTTAAGTGAATCGGATTGACTTTGTCTGTCAGAAGCCAGCTGGGAAGTTTACAAATGGTGATCATGTAGTCCCCAACAGTCATAAGTACATGCCAGTTTCCAAGTATCTGAATTTTGATCACTTGACCATGGGGATACTGCAACGGTCATAAGTGTGAAAACCAGAGATAATGTTTTTTTTCCCTGCTGGTACAAGTTTCACATGATCCCCTTTCGCGACCTTTAGACAAACAAAGTCAATGCGGAAATCAGATCTACTTAACAACCGTGTTGTTAATTTAACAACTGCAGTGATTCACTTAACAACTGTGTCAAGACAGATTGTAAAAAGAAAAGAAACTGACTTAAAAGAAGAAACTGTGCTGTATAGCAACGCAAATGTTGGGCTGAATTGTGGACATAAATGAATGATGTTATTTATTAGGTATTTATTAGGTATTTACAATGATACAGACACACAAACACACACACACGCGTATCTAAACTGAAAGATATAACAGCTTATAATATTTTAAAAAGCTACAGATGGTGCCATTATGATTCTTTTGGCATATTCCTCTGATATTTGTATTTATTAATTTTTCTGCCCTGTGCCACTCAGAATGTCAAAACAGCATAAACAGGTTCAAGTGAAATTTAAGTGGCTTTCTCATTGACCAGTTACTTAAAATAAACAAACATAATTCAGATATATTTCAATCTCCCACTCGATTTTGGTAAATAAGGGAAGATCAATTTTAATAATATGTCCTGTCATATTTATAGGCCATGTTACCAGGGGTGGGCTTCAAAAATTTTAAGGGTTCTCTGCCCAGTGGCTGGGTGGGCGTGCCCTCGGTGGCCGTGGCCTAGTCAGCATCCTGCACCATGACAGGGGGCATATTCTGCCCTCCCTGAGCTCTGGAGGCTCTCTGGAAGCCGGAAATGGGCCTATATGCAGTCTTCCTGAACTTCCGGGAAGCCTGGATTTTTGCCCTCCCTGAGCCTCCACGCAGGCCCTGTACTTTCCTCGCACCCAAAATGGGCTGTGTGGGGACTCCTAGGAGGAGAGGGAAAGGGTGGGTGGGGCCAGCCAATGGTGGGATTTGGGGGTTCTCCGAACTGCGCAGAATCTTAGCTAGGGGCTCTCCCAAACCCCTGCAAACCTCCAGCAGCCCATGCCTGCATGTTATGCTCTAAAGCCGTGATGGCGAACCTATGGCATGCGTGCCACAGGTGGCACACAGAGCCATTTGTGCCAACATGCTAGCTGCAGGCAAACTTACCTCACTAGACACGCACGCGCCTCACAGCTGATTTTCGGCCTCCCAAAGACTTAAGGAAGGCTTCTGCAGGCTGAAAACTAGCCCCATTTCATCACTTCCTGTTTTTCCGAAAATACCGGAAGCGACAAAACGGGGCAAGTTTTCTCCCTGCAAAGCCTGCAAAAGCCTTCCTCAAGCCTTTGGGAGACCGAAAAAAGGTCTCAAACCTGCCAAAAATCAGCTGTGAGGCGCAGTGCAGGTAAGGAAATGGCAGGGGTGAGTGGGGATTACGTGCGCATGTGTAAGGGGTGGGGGGGCATGCATTTTCTTATGGATCCTGGCACGCAAGTGCAAGTGTACAAGCGCATGCACAATTTTGGCACAGGAGCCCCAAAAAGTTATCCACCACTGCTCTATAGATTTCCAGAAGATGCTGGCTTGTCAGAAAGCACTGAAATTTATATCCCATCTTTACTATTTTTACAAATAGCTCAAGGCAGCAAACAGATCCAACACATCTTCCTCCTCGGATTTTCCCCACAACAACCCAGTGAGGTGCATTGGACTAAGAGAGTCTTACTGACCCAAATTCACCCAGCCAACTTTCACACCTAAGACGGGACTAGAATTCATGGCCTCCCGCTTTCTAGCCTGCTATCTTAACCATTAAAACAATCTGACTCTCTCTCTCTCTCATATATAAAATAAAATTACTTTATTGAAATAAAGGTAGTCCTCGACTTACAACCACAATTGAGCCCCAAGTTTATGTTGCTAAATAAGGCAGTTGTTAAGTGAGTGTTCCCCCATTGTACCTTCCTTGCCACCGTTGTTAGCCAGATCACTGAAGTTGAGTGACACAATTGGGAAGTGAATTTGGCTCTTGTGTTGACTTTGCTAGTCAGAAGGTCACAAAAGAAGATCACATGACTCCCTGCAACCATCATAAGTATGAGACAGTTTCCAAGCGTCTGGTTTCTGATCATGTGATCAATGGTCGTAAAAGTGAAATAGTCGTAAGTCTACTAACTGTTAATAAATGAACTGTTGTAAATCGAGGACTACCTATAATCCAGTGGTCTTCAGGCATTTAATCTGAAATTTCTCAGTGTGTTTATCTAAAACGTCCCAGGTCAATATATTTAAAAAAAAAAAAACATCATCCTTAAAAGAAAGCCTTAAAAAAGAAACCTATGCTATTTTATAGCCTGGTAGAACAAAAGTGAACACCACACTCTATATTTCTGTCCAGAATTTGTATCGATCTCCGGAGTAAAATGAAGCTTTAAAAATACTTACAACCGTGCTGGAGGAATCGATACTTACTCTTAGGAAAACCTGATTTACAATGGCTTTGTTTGCATACATAAAAGTTGTGAGCAGCCCAATTCCCAGAGAAATTCCTGTTAGGAAAAAAGGGTCAATTATACAAACAAAAAAGGGAAAAAAAGAAAAAGAAAAAAAAAACAAAAGAGAAAAAAACAAAACAAAAAAGGCACCAAACCCAAGTTTCTTTGAAACAAATGGCAAAATTAAGCAAGAATTACATAACACTCTTTTAAGCAAGGAGACAAATACAACTGGCCTTTTTATACACAGGGGCACTGCAACCCTAAAGTGCAACAAGATCCTATGCTAATTAATTAATTTGTGAGAATCCCAGCAATGAATTAATAAAGAGCGTTTTTGTAGCTCTCACAACAAAATGGGAAGACCAATAAAAGGATAATATTTGTAAAGGTTGAAATGAGAAGTCCTTGGTGCTCTCTGTGCTTGGTTGTTTTCCTGCAGATGTTTCTTTACCCAACTAGGTAACATCTTCAATGCTAGAGGGCAGGGAGTTTGCAGGGAGGAAGAGGAGGAGGGGGAGGAGGAGGAGGAGGACTGTTAGGTCCTTAGTACTCTCTGTGCTTTTTCTTGCAGACGTTTCTTTACCCAACCAGGTAATATTGTCAGTGCTAGAGGGGAGTGGGGTTTACAGAAAGGAGGAGGAGGATTGTGGGGTCCTTGGTGCTCTGGTTGTTTTCTTGCAGATGTTTCTTTATCCAATTAGGTAAATTCATCAGAGCTAGTAAGGAGTGGGGTTTTGCTCTCTGCATGCCATAAAATGAGAGCAAACCCCACTCTCTACTAGCACTGATGATGTTACCTAGTAGGGTAATGAAACTTCTGCAAGAAAACAGCCAAGCTCAGAAAGCACCAAGGACTCCTTAGAATGGGATGAGCCCAACACTTTGGGAAAAACACTTGATATAGGCTGGCTTGAAGATGCCGTGTTTTGACTGCGATATTTCCAATCTAACCAATTCTCCACCTTATTCCTCCCTGTCTCCCGGCACCATTATGCAATTAAAACGTAGTACAAAATGCTGGGGACGGAGCAGAAACTCAAATTAGAACAGCCTGTACTCCGTAAATCAAAGCAGTGTAATTAGAGCAAGTGGCAACGTATCCATGAAATTTTTCATACAGTTTATCGAATAGAACCGCATTCATTCTGACAGCATGACCTCAAATCTTTCCTATGCAGCTTCACCTGGCTTTTTTTTTTAAAAAATTGGGCATTTGTCAATTTGGGTGTCTCTATGCATTCAGTGTAGCATCGCAAGTGCCGGAAAGGTGTATTTTATAGCAGTGTTTTCCAACGGCGGCAACTGTTAAGATGTGTGGACTTCAACTCCCAGAATTCTTCAGCCAGACAGCTGGAGAATTCTGGGAGTTGAAGTCCACATGTCTTAATAGTTGCTGCCACTGGAAAAAACACTGTTCTTTAGTGTTCTCCTTGAAGGAAATCAGAATATTTTGACACAGCAGGCAATCTACACCCTAACTTTGAGCTGAGAGCCCCTGTGTATATGGCAACAAAAGGACAAATTAAAAAAAAATTCCCAGATTTTTTTTTCCCCATTAGCAATGTTTTTTCTACTGGAAGCACAGAACATAAAACAGAGGTGGAAAGGTTAGAAATGGCATTAAAAAAAAGATGGATCCCCTGTTCCCTTTCAAATGGGGAAACTGAACTTCAAGATGAAGCTTAAGAACCAAAAATCCAAATCTGCGAAACTATGCCCCAGAGGGACTGGAAGCCATCTGTTCCTCCCTTTTGCTGGGGGAACTGAAAATGGAATATATATTAAAAATAAAAAATAACTGTTTCTTGCTACAGATAGTCCTCAACTTCCAATCATTTGTTTAATGACCGTTCAAAGTTACAATGGCACCTGTTGTGGTTCACCAGCAGCTTGTGCAGACAGTGGGGAAGAACGGGGGCCAGTCTGGGAGTCTGGAGAGGACTCAGACGAGGGTCCTGCATCCGATGCAGAGATGGGGCCAGGACCATCTGGGATGGGGTGCTGACTCCGGAGCCTTCGGAGTCTGGCAGCAGTGAGGCAGAGGAGCAAGGGGAGCCTGTTCCCAGTGTGTGTGCGCGCAGAGCTGCTAGAAGGCGAGAGCAGCTGAGACAAAAGGGGCAACTCGGGAGTAAGGCTGGGAGGTGATTGCCCCTCCCATAAGGAATAAAAGTCAGNTGCGCGCAGAGCTGCTAGAAGGCGAGATCAGCTGAGACAAAAGGGGCAACTCGGGAGTAAGGCTGGGAGGTGATTGCCCCTCCCATAAGAAATAAAAGTCAGACCTCAGTGATGAACACTTTGCAGGAAGCAAAGTAGTTTGCTCTGTTCGGATTCAACCTTGAAGCTCTGTATGTGGACTTTGTACTTCGGTTGGTTTTTTATAGTTCATTTGGCACTGTAGTTGTTGTCAGCAATTCAAAGGAGAGAAAGGCGGGTGCTTATCTCGAGGGACTGTTTGGGACCCATAACCGGCTGGGAATGAACATAATTCCCAGTGATTAAATAAAATAAAAGTTGTTCTAACTAAGTGTGTGCTTAATTACGGTCTCAGGAAGCCTTGGTCAGAACAGGCCCTGACTCCGCTTGTCCCTGGGACCAGAGGTGGTATTCAGCAGGTTCAGACCAGTCCTGGAGAACTGGTCGCGGAAATGTTGAGTAGTTCGGAGAACTGGCCAACCCCACCTCTGACTGGACCCGCCCTCATCTATTCTCTGCCTCCTGAGTCCCAGCTGATCGGCTGGGTCTTCTTTTGTTGCCCTGCACAGGACAACGGAACTGGAAAGCAGGTTAGTGGGGTGGGAAGAGGATTTTGCAGTATCCTTCCCATCATGCCCATCAAGCCATATCCACAGAACTGGCAGTAAAAAAATTTGAATCCTACCACTGCCTGGTGACACTGCATATGAGTCAGCGGCCCAAGAAGTGAATTTTGATCATGCGATCATGGGGAGTTGTGTGTGAAACGGTCACTTTAGGGTATTGTTGCAACTTTGAACAGTTACTAAGCGATCGGTTATGACTACCTATATACAGTTCGCATTAGGCCTCAAGCCCAAAATACTACAGGAAGTCCTCAGGACCACAACTGAGCCAAAATTTATGTTGCTAAGTGAGAAATTTGTTTAGTGAGTTTTGCCCCATTTTACGACTTCTCTTGCTACATTTGTTAAGTGAATCACTGCAGTTGCTCAGTGAGTCACATGGTTGTTAAGTGAATCTGGCTTCCCCATTGACTTTTGCTTGTCAGGAGGTCACAAAAGGGGATCACGTGACCCTGGAATGCTGCACCCATCATAAATATGAATCAGTTGTCAAGCATCCAAATGTCAGTCACATCCCTTGGGATGCCGCAATGGTCATAAGTGTGGGAAATGATCATAAGTCACTTTTTTCAGTACCATTATAGCTTCGAACGGTCAATAAACAAACTGCTGTAAGTTGAGGACTACCTGCATAAAATAAGATTCAGGTAGTCCTTAACTTACAACCATTGAGCTTGGAATTATGGTCGTAAATTGTGCCAATCCTTATGCAGGTCAACACTTCTCCACTCCTGATTTTATGAGATTTATTTTTTGTGGTGGTGGTTAAGCAATGACAATGGTCATAAAGTAAACCCATTGTCTGCAAAGGGAATTTTTTTTGCTGGAAACCAGAGGGAAAATACTGGCAAAAAAATGTATCAATTGTGGTCACCCGACTGCAGGATCCTGCGAATGGGCACCAAACACCCAAAATGCACCCAAAGCCCGTGAATCTGAGGAAGTCTGTCATAGCTTCCAACAATCACTAAGCAATTGGTTATAAGTCAAGAACTACACAGATTGAGGCTCTTTTAAAGGTTAAAAAAAGTGTTTAAATCCCTTGAGGTTGAAAAGACATAATTCTAAGCATTAGGGAGATCTCAGAAGCCCAAATCACGTATCAAAATTATGAAAATCAAGTGGGAGAGAGAAAAGATGGAAATTGAATTGGCGTGCTTCCTTTGTACAGGATGTCGAATTTAGCTGAGTTTCCCACCGGGGTTCCTTTTAGGGTCCAAAACTTCTGGTCTTGAAGTCCAGACTGATCCATACCCAACTCATTCAATCACTACTTTCAAATACACTTAAAAAAAAAAAACTTGATGTTTCCAAAACACCCACAGGTTGATACGCTACCAATGATATGTTGCACGAGAATTTTGATGGACAAAATCAATATGTACGGGACGCTCCTGTGTAACCATTGAAGGAGGTATTTGAATTCCGAGAGAGAGCTGTCTCTTTGTTCTTCTGTGGCTGAACCACCAGAGTGGCCACTTCGGGCTTCGCCAGGCGTTTGGCCATGTGGCCGACTCTGAGTCCCCAACCGCGGATGTTGCCGGGAGCCAGCGTTGGCCTCTGGCTCCCCGACCGCTGAGGTCATTTGGATGTGAACGTCCCCTGCATGCTGGCAAGGTTCCTCTGCGTGAGACCTCGTGGCGTGAGGGCCCTGGCAGGCGGGGCTGTGACTGTGGCCATTGTTGAGTCCGATGTGCCGAACGTTCGGGGTGGACTGCATGGTACGGAACGGACTTGCTTCTGAGATCTGGATTGGGGTGTGATGATTCCTAAAAGGAAGGAAGAAACGGTCAGAAGAGAACCAGCATCGATTAGGAATGAAAGGTGTTTCCCCCAAAATAAGCCCTAGCATGTTTTTTCACCACGTGCGCATCATATGTATATGATGATATATATGAGCCTCTGTGGCACAGTGGTTAGAGTGTAGCATTGCAAGCTACTTCTGCAGCCAGCTGCCTACATGCATGTGAGGCAGTTGTACCCCTTCCCACCTCCCCTGCAGCCGTGGTACCAATGGATACTCAGCTTCCTGCCCGAATGTGAACAAGCAGAAGTGGTCCTCCCGTACATGAGGAAAAAAATAAGACACTCCCCTGAAAATAAGCCCTAGTGCTTATTTCATGGCCCAAAAGAAAATAAGACTGGGTCTTATTTGGGGGGAAACACAGCACTAACAGGGTGTCTGATTTACAACTATTTATTTAGTGACCATCCCAAGTTACAAGGGCACTGAGTGAAGTGAATTGGAACACTTTCTCACATAGCGACTGTCACAACGTCCTCATGGTCACATGATCAAAACTTGGGCACTTAGCAACTGGCATGTATTTAGGAACTCTCCCAAAGTCACATGATCCCCTTTTGCAACCTTCTGACGAGCAAAGTGAAGGGGGGGGGAGGAAAACAGCTTCACTTAACGACCACCTAATTCACTGAACTACTGCAGTGTTTTACTTAACAACGGCAGCAAAAAAAAAATCACAAAACAGAGCAAAACCTACTTAACAACTACTTGCCTTGCTCAGCAACAGAAATTCAGGGCTCAGTTGCGATCATAAGTCAAGGACTATCTATCGTCATGTAGGTGGGGAGGGGGGTTTGATCAAGGGAAGTTTTCTGCCAACCTAGCAGTTCGAAAGCATGTAGAAAAAGCAAGTAGAAAAATAGGAGCCACTTTGATGGGAAGGGAACAGCATTCCATGCGCCTTCGGGAATTTAGTCATACCGGCCACATGTCCATGGAGACATCTTCGGACAGCGCTGGCTCTTTGGATTTGAAACAGAAATGATCACTACACCTTAGAGCCAGAAATGAGTAGCATGGATGCACAAGGGGAACCTTCGCCTTTCGGGCTTGGAGAATGACCAGGCCGATATCCTTCACACGCCGCAATACTTGGCAAGCATGCTGGAATGAACTAATTGTCTTCTGCAAAGCCCCACACCCCTTTCTCTCCTCTTTTATACTCTAGGGGAGGGGCCATTCACTGTCCACCTGTGGCTTTACTCCCAAATCAACCTCGTTCCTCAGCTGTTCCCTTCTTCTGGCAACTCAGTGCATGCGCACACTGGGAATGTTCATTTTCTTCTGTGGCTCCAAGAGTCCAGATAGATCAGATCTTATCCAATCTATCTGTACTCTCGGAGCCACAGAGAGGAAAATGAACATTGGCTTACCTGGTTCGTGTGGTCTGGGTCTGGGTTGGTGGGGAGCAATAATGTATTTTCTTTTTTATCTCGCACCTCCAGAATCATGTCCAGTCTGCCAAGTGCTTCGTCAAAAGCCGGGGCATGGCCCCGGCGCAGGGCAGAGCTTCAGTTTTAACACAGATTTAGTCCACCAGAGCAGGGTGGGGCTGGACTCTCTACATCACAGAAGAAAGATCAGATCTATCTGGACTCTCAGAGCCACAGATAGGAAAACAGGTTCTGGCTGTTCTGCTTCACTGATGTCCGACTCCAAAGGCAACTGATATCTGTCGGATGGCCCAAGTCCCATCGCTGCCTCCAACGCAGAGAGCCTTCTCAGGCCACAACAACTTATCAGCTGCAGTGATTCACTTCACAACCATGGCAAGAAAAGTCGCAAACCAGGGCAGAACTCACTTAACAAATGTCTCACTTAACAACCTGTCTCACTCAACAATTGAGTTTTGGCCTCAATTGAGGAAATTGGCAGGTGGGAACCTATTGCCAAGAGAATTCTTGCAATTCTCTAACCTGGGTTTTCACATGGGGCTTTTGTTCTTATTGTTTGGCTTATGGGACATTGCAATCACCAAAGCAACTTTTACCAGCTGGAACCCCAGCTTTTAATGCAGAGATAAAACTCTGGAAATTCCCTGAAGCCCATTAAACCAGGGGTCTCAACCTTGGTAACTTTAAGACTTGTGGACTTCAACTCCCAGAATTCATCAGTCAGCTTTGCTGGCTGAGGAGTTCTGGGAGTTGAAGTCCACAAGTCTTAAAGTTATCAAGGCTGGAGACCCCTGCATTAAACAGCTTTTTATTTTGGCATTTACCACCTTTGAATTAGGATCTGTTTTACCTACAGAAATGTATACACCGTGAAGCAAAGATTCTGGAAAGCAGCCAAGGTTGGCAAAGCCAAGTTCACCCCCTTAAGTGGCCATAAAGGACATTAAGTGACCATACCCCTGTTGGCTGATCCTCTGATAGTTATTCAGAGCAGAAAAAGGAGGGGAGACGAATTTCCCCGGGAGAAAGGCATAGAAGTAAGGATAAATATGTAAAGAAGAAAACCAGTCCAACAGGCTAGTGTTTGTTTTTGTAAATCCAAGATTTCCAGGGAAAGAGGGGGAAGGGACGAACAAGAAGTCCTCAAGAACGCAACACCATAGAATCACACAGCTGGGATCTTGGAGATCTTCTAGTCTAACCCACCGCCCCAGGCAGGAGTTCTTATTATATTCTGGACGAAGGAATGTCTGGTAATATTCTGAATCATACAATAACTATCACAAACTATGTGATGTGGCTTTGATTAGGATTTATTTAATAAGCCACAACTGGGTGAATTCACACAGCACACGAAGACATCAATTAAAGTTTATAAACCACAATCAGCAAGCCCTGTAGGGAAGGGGGAACAAGCCAACATGATAAAATGAGGCATCTTTTCAACCTAAATCAGATAAATTCCTGGAGAACCAAATGAACAAAATCAAGTTTCCAGGCTCTGCAAGTGCATTGTAGACGATTTGGAGCTATCCAGATCTTTTGTACTATAATTCCGATGATTTCGAGAAAATGGCAAAGGACTTTCCCCCAAATCTACATTTTAAATGCCAGGATTACTGGAAAAATGGCATTTCATAAGTTGGGAGGTAGCCAGCCACTGATTTCTTTACCCTCCCCGCCAAATGAGAGGGTGAGGACATTGGCCACCTATTTTAGGAAGGCAGCTGGTAACAGATAGTCCTTGATTTAAGATCACAATTGAGCTGAAAATTTCCACTGCTAAGCAAGACAGTTATGAATTTTGCCCCATTTTACGACATGTTTTGCCTGATGTGCCAGCATGCTATTCCATGGGCTCGCATTGCGAAGCACACTGTCTACCTGCTTGAGCAGGGGGGTGGACTAGAATAGGGGTCGCCAACCTTTTGGACCTCAGGGACCACCAAACTCATAATTTTAAAACCCCAGTACCACTAACTGGTTCTGTGGGCATGGCCTAATTTGTGGGTGTGGCTTGATGGTCATGTGACTGGCTGGGTATGGTTTGTATGTAACTATTGTATATATTGAATTTTTTTTATAAAAAAACAGCAACTTTTACCCAAAATCAGGCAAAGCAGGCAGGCAGATTGAGTTGCTCACAGAATCATTCAGTGACCTATCTATCTGCCATCGGCTAGCTCAGTCTCTCAAATTTGCTTGCTGTGAGTCTGCACTGAATAACAGAACCTTCAGTCCAAAGGGAGGTTCGGCTGTGCTTAAAAGCAGAGCCGAACATCTAAAGATTAGCTAGAAAGCAAGAAATCCAACTATTTCCTGCTTCCTAACTAAATCTCCCAGCACAGCAGAACAGCTGATGGTTGGAAAAGTAGCAATTTAGCAGGCACGTTTGCCAGGTAAGGAGTGAGGGGGTGGGGAGGGTTCCCACGGGCCATGTGGGTCGCACAGCCTTGTGTTTCTGCGCAGCCTGGATTAATTGCTTTGGAAGGGGTTCTCTGGGGGTGAGATTTCTCTGTGGCCCACCAAAATTTTCTCACAGCCCACCAGTTGGCAACCACTGGACTAGAAGACCACAAAGGTCCCTTCCAACTCTGTTACTCATTAAGTGAATCACTGCAGTTGTTCAATTAGTAACATGGTTGTTAAGTGAATCTGGCTTCCCCGTTGAGTTTGCTTGGCAGAAAGGTTATCAAAAAGTGATTACATGATCCCAGGTTACTGCAACCATCTTAAAATACATGTCAGTTACCAACCGCCTGAATTTTAATCATGCGACCACAGGGACAATGCAGCAATAGTAATTGTGATAAACAGTCACAAGTCACTTTTTTCAGTGTTGTAGTAATTTCAAACATTGACTAAACAAATAGTTGTAAACCAAGAATTACCTGTATTCAACCCAGTTTTACACAATCAATAAAGCATTTCAGGAGAAGTAAATTAAACAAAGTCTTTTTTGGAGAAAGGGATTAGTCACTGCTCTTGGATTATATTAGATTAAGAGAGTTAGAAGGGACTTTGTAGGTAATCTAGTCCAACCCCGCCCCCCAAGCAGGAGACCCTACACCATTTCTGGTAAATGACAGTACAGTCTCTTCTTGAAAGCCTCCAGTGATGAAGCTCCTACAACTTCTAAAGGCAACTTCTCTTGCAATGGCTGATTGTTCTGTGAGAAAATTTCTCCTTATTTCTAGGTTGAATCTCTCCTTGATAAGTTTCCACCCATTATTTCTTGTCTGGCCTTTGGGTGTTTTGAAAATTGTGACAAACAGAACACCTAATAATAGTAATTCTCTGTATCCCCTTCAGTGCTACGACTCAGTCCCCAATCCTGTTTGAAAGGCAGGGCATGACTGGCGCAACCAGAGCAGCAGGAACTACAATACCCCTAAGCAAGGGCAGAGCCCAGGCAGGTCCTAGCCACAAAATCTCTTTTCCCAAAATGAAATGTTAGCCCGATACTTCTCTTTCACTCCTCTGAAGTAGTTAGAATATCAAGTCAATTCAAAAGTCAGGCCTCATTGAGGCTAGTTCCTGGTCATTTCAAGGACATGGCTGGAAACATTAATGGGTGGTGAGTGGGTGGCTGATGACTTCCATGAGGGCTAGGGGATTTCCCAGTTTAGACCAGTGTTTCCCAGCCTTGGCCTCTTTAAGAAAAATGGAATTCAACTCCCAGGACCCCCTAGCGGAATGCTTTAAGAAAGATGGACTTCAACTCCCAGAATTCCCTGGCCAACAAGCTTTTAAGATGAGTGGACTACAACTCCCATAATTCCCCAGCCAACATGCTTTAAAGGTGGATTTCAACTCCCATAATTCCCCAGCCAGCCTGCTTTAAGATGGGTGGACTACATAATTGCCCAGCCATGGGGGCGGTGGAATTCTGGGAGTTGAAGTCCACCCATCTTAAAGGGGCCAAGATGGGAAAACTCAGGTTTAGATTACAGTGGGATTACTTAGTGGCCTCCCATCCGTCCACTCTTTCCGAGCTTCTGCACATATATCAGCCCAACTCTTCCCCCCTCCTCTCTCCCCCGCCAAGGGGATGATAGGAGTTGTAGTCTCCAAGCGGTCGGGATGGGAGGGGGGACGCAAGAGGCAACCGAAGTCTCGGACTGGAGGCCCTTCCCGCCCGGTAAGTCCCCGCCACCCACCTATCATAGCGGGCCGGAGTTTCATGGCGAGGCCTGTCCGGGAGGCCCGGGCCTCGCCTCCACCGCCATGGCAGCCGCGGAGGCGGCCGACCAAGCGCCAGTCTCCGACGGAGCGACCGACCGAGAGAAGGAGCGAGCGACGACCAGCTGCCTCCGACTACCGGCTCCGTGGAAGAAGAGGAGTGGCCACGCCGGCCGCAGGAGGAGGAAAACAGGCCTAGAAAAGTGGTCGCCACGGCAACAGGGATGGCGCTGCGGTGGGGGTGGGAACGGGGCCTGAGACGTCGCCTGGGGGGGCGGAGCTAGGGGCGTCGTCGCGGAAAGGAAGCGCGCGGGGGGGGGCGTTACCGCAGGAGGCGGAGATAGTGGCGTGGTCACGGTAGGCCGGCGCTGGGGGACGTTACCACGGGGAGGAGGAGCTGGGGACGTCATTACGTAGGGGCGGGGCTGAGGGCGATACCGTGGAGGGGTAGGGGTCGATCCCTGCTAGGCTGCAGCTGATCGAGCCCCGTTGGTGGAAAGTAATTAGTTAAGAACAGAACAGAACAGAATAAAATAAAATAGAATAAAATAGAATACTTTATTGGCCAAGTGTGATTGTCTTCATTAATCATTAAGTGATTAATGATCCCCAGAGACTTTATAAATTCACCCATACAGGTGGTCCTCGACTTACAACCCGTTCATTTAGTGACCATTAGAAGTTGGAACAGCGCTGAAAAAAAAGTGATTTATTACCATTTTTCACACTTATGACCGTTGCAGCATTCCCACGATCACGTGATCAAAATGTGGGCACGTGGCATGTGTTTTAAGACAGTTGCAGGATCCCAGGGTCACGTGACCACCTTTCCTTCCATATCCAGTAAACAATGCCTGCTGCAGACAACGGATTTGCTTAACGACCACTGCGATTTGCTTAATAGCCACCGCATGGAAAACAGCACAGATGAGCTAGATTGTTGCTAACACTGGAATTGAAAGATCAGAATAAATTAGAATAGTATAAAGTACAGAATAAATTTAACATATGGAGGGACATGAAAGGAAGTTCATAAAAGTGAAATTAGAATTTAAAACGGAAAAAAAGAGGTATAAGAATAAGATTTATAATGGTACAAAGTCTAAATGTGTATATGTGTGTGTCTGTGTGTGTATCTCTATGTATATACCGTATATACTCGCATATAAGCCGACCCTTAAAAAACTGCCCCAAAATGAGGAATTTTGCAAAAACTCGCA
>BHFT01048726.1:0-11794 GCA_004320025.1 Laticauda laticaudata
AATGGATGGCAAGTGTTTCTCTCCGTTTTACATCCTCTTTCCATCCGTTGGTGCAGTGTGACATGGGCTTTAGCTGTGTGGCTTTCTTAAGGGGTACTCTTGTAATAATCAGCCCCAAAGGGTGAGGATTAAGAAGAGGAGGATTGTGAGCCCTTTGCATCTGACAGGGTACATTGTTATTATCAAGGAAACTTCCATCAATTTGTCTGGGAAATCATTAGAACTGAGCTTTTCTACAATCTTTATTACAAGATTGGTAGGAAATGTAAAGAACGATAAGACAACATGTCATACGAAAATTTATGCCAACAGCTTTGCCAGACAGAAATAATATCAGTATCTATTCCAGCAGCACAACATCCATAAGGTAACAGATGGCTTTTAAGAAGTGGAGTGGGGAAATGGTCTCATTGGCATTTAGAATTCTTTGCTAAAACATTTATTTTATCATTCTTTGCTCAAAGTCTCTTTCCAAACAAGAACGGAAGGGTTTATATTATCAAAACATATTTCATCTGCACTTGTTGGTTTAATTGGCTGTTTTATTTGGCGTGGTTTTATTTCCACTTATTTGGGCTGAACACAGAATTAAAACTCCATTTTATAAAGCTAACAATTGCATGGTGCATTGTAAATAATTAAGTTCTTCCCTTCCTCCCATTTCTCCCCCACCCCCTTCCACGGAATGGTTTAAATACTATTAGGCGATACCTGACATTGTTTTCCCCACTTAAACCATATTACTAAGAAAACTTCTGAGGCCTGATACCTTGCTAGGAAAAATGACCCCAGTTATATCATTCCTTTTTTAGAACCTAGTGCTTGTTATTCTTAGGGGTTTGCTTGGAAGAGTTTTACTGGTTTGCCTTAAGGTGAGATAAAAAGGACGTTTATTGTTTGAACAAAATTTCAGATAGAGAGACTCTCTTTATCCCCCTGCCTCTATCTCCTCACCCCCAGTAATACTAGAGTTTTTGAACAAAGTCACATGTCTGCCCTCCTTTCTCTCTTGTCCTGCCATATGCTAAATAAATAAATAAATCTCTTTGTCCCCAAATAGTCACTCTGAGCATAGATAGAGAGGGTAGCTCCCTGCTGAATGCAAATCTCTTCTTTTCTTCTTTCTCTCTCATCTTCTCTCCCATCACCTTCCCTTCTTTGTCTACCTCCCTGCCACACCCAATACTCAGGTGTGAAATGGGTTTCCAGTGTATTCACTCCCCTCCAATTGCCTGATTTTGGGGGATCGTTAAATTAGAACCTGGACCCAGCATCTCTAGGCTGAACCACTTCCCATCGTTCTCCCAAAATCTGTGCTGTTTCTCTGTTTGCTTGGTAGCTTCTATATAGCCCAGCTACTTAATGCACAACTCTAACCTTTTCACATAGAGACACACAATCACAAGCTATGGCAAATTTCGATGCATAATGTGATAGAGCCATACTTTATTGTAATGTATAAAAACCAATGTGCAGGAGGGTCGTGTATGCTATAACTCAGGGTTGTCAAACTCAAGGGCCGGGGACCAGATCTGACTCATGGGGTGCTTAGATCTGGCCTGAAGAGCCACCCTGGAAACAGCAAAGGACTGTCCCGTGGTGCCTCTGCCAGCAAAAATGGAGCTCAGGAGCCTGTTTTTGCTGACAGAGCACTTGGACCACCAAAGGCACTCCTTATACGAGTGACATCGAGCTGGCCATGCCCACCCTAGCCATACACTCCCACCCCCGAAGTCAAACACAATCTCAATGAGGACCTCAATGAAATTTAGTTAGATATCCTTATTATAACTAATAACTACATGTCAAAGGGGACAATGAATAAGATATTAAGCTTACGTCCTGCTTAAAGATAAAACTAGCCAAATATGTTCAACTGAATGAGTTCAATTCCAGCTAGCAATAAGACAGAAGAGCCCAAAACAGGAGATGATGCACAACTGATTTTCAAGCAGTTTTTCATCTCAATGGGTTTTGAGTCAGTAGAATGTCTTATCAATTCATCCCAACTCTTGGTTTAGAACGAGCTGGGTGTCTCCCTTTTTCCAAAGATTCAGGAGCTCAAAAGGCCTTTTGCTATATGAAAAATAGGGAAAGAACAAAGAGGATTTTGACACTAGCTGTCTCAATCTTTGGTTACCTGATATTTTTCCAGATCAATTTAATATAGTAGTAGGATTTGGTAAGCATATATAGATGGGTATTAAGAGTGCAGTTCCATGTTCTTGTCCTTGTAGTGAGCTGAGGCAAATCAATTCAACTAATAAGGAAAATTGACACATTATAAATTGATATGGATGCTAAAATATGTCATTTTAGTTTCAGATGATGAAATTTTGTTTGGATGCCAACACTCATTAACCTTAGCCAGTATAATCGTAGGTCAGAAACTGGGAGAAGCAATCCAATAAAGGTTTATAAAATCTTCATTTCTGGTTTAAACATTTCCTTTTGGAAGGAACAAAATGTTAAATTGCAATTCTTATATGGACAAAAGAAGCAATATTAAGAGCATTTATTTCTTTAATGGAATTTAGTATTGTACTATACTTTTTAAATAATGTGCCTGAGATGTGTATTCATTTTCCTCTATAATCTTAAAGTACTGTAGTTCCATTTTCATTCTTTATTGCTTCTTAAAGCTTTTTTCTCTTTACTTATATTTTCTTCTACCACCAAAACAAAGCAAAATAAACACTAATTAAAACTCAATACAACTATTCATCGATGTTTGCTTTATTGGTTTCACCTAATTAAAATGCTCTTTTAAGATGTAAAGATAATTGCTTTTTTTACGCATTAGAATATTAAAATAACATGCAGACAAACACACATACACACACACACACACATATGAAAATATCAAGAAAAAACAAAAGGTGCAAGAAAAAATGTTGAACAAAAATAGAAAGAAAATTAATATAACCTGTTGCAGAAGAATCCCATTAGACTTTTAATATCATCTCTCTCCGAATCTATTTTCACAGACCATAAACCTTTTATAATGTGTTAAAATAACGTTAGGATTAAACCTGCAAACCACAGACATTCTCTTTGAGGCACTGAGGCATCTGCAATATTGACAATTCGATTGCCAATGAAAGAATCTCAGGGCTTGTGTCCTCAGTATTTCATTAGCAACAAACACTGGTCAAATCATAAAGAAACTAGCTTTGTAATAGCTGTCAACATATGGCAATACTTAAATGTTACAAAGTTTGCAAAAAATGATTTGTTAAGACAGCTGACAATTTTTTTAGAAAATGCTAAACATTATGAGGACCGTCTGATCTCTTAGCTTTGTTTTCCCCAGTTTGTGCAATATTGTCTTATTCTTTTTTAATAAATCAAAATGAAAATCATGGGTAATGTCCAGTTTCAGAGGTGGTATTCAGCAGGTTCTGACCAGTTCTGGAGAACCAGTAGCGGAAATTTGAGTAGTTCAGAGAACCATCAAATATCACTTCTGACTGGTCCTGCCATCATCTATTCTCTGCCTCCCAAGTCCCAGCTGATCAGCTGGGTCTTCTTTTGTTGCCCTGCACAGGACAATGGAGCTGGAAAGCAGGTTAGTGGGGTGGGGAGAGAATGGGGATTTTGCAGTAATCTTCCCCCAGGAGTGGGGAGGGAATGGAGATTTTGAAATATCCTTCCCCAGGAGTGGAGAGAGAATGGGGATTTTACTTTATCCTTTTGCCACGCACACCAAGTCATACCCACCAAGTCATGCCATGCCTACCAAGCCATGCCCACAAAACCAGTAGTTAAAAAAAAATTGAATCCCAACACTGTCCAGTTTCCTTTGTACCCAGTACATCCCCTGTCAATACCACTACCCAACTCAAGCATATAGACTACTCAATTTAACTGGCAAAAAAGTTTAATGATTATTATTATTTTGATTATGTATTTATTTATTAAGCATCAGCAATTCTCAAAAATATTCAACTGGTGCCACATGACAAAAGGCAGGCAAATTTAGGGAAAGAGAGAGGTGTACAGTGGGAGGAAATGTAAATTATGTAGCAAAAGACATAAGACTTTTCAAAGCCATTCTGCCAGAGGGAGTGAGAGCTGCCTTTGGTTAATCCAAATGTAATCATTTTACATAATGGCAGCAGAATAGGGTGGAAAGTGGATGATCCCTCTTCTCTTCTGCACCATGGAGGAAACAGCTGTAGATTGCCCACCTACTTTGTAATAAACAATTTTGATATATCATACATTTCAATAAATTGAATACCCTAATAGCAGAGATGTCAAACTCAATTTCATTGAGAGCCAAATCAAGGTTGTGTTTGACCTCGGGTGGCTGGGGTGGACCCGGCCAGGGTGAGCCTAGCCAGCTCGATGTGACTCATGTTGGGGGCACCTCTGGTGGGCTTGAGCACTCTGCCAAAAAAAAAAAATGGGCTCCCAAGCTCTGTTTTTGGCTGCAATGGTCTCCTGCAACATTCTGCCAGCAAAAACAGAGCTCAGGAGGGCCATGCGCGGTCCTCCCAAGCTCCATTTTTGCAGTCATAGGCACCGTGGGCTGGTCCTTCACTGATTCCAAGATAGCCCTGCAGGCCAGATCTCAGCACCCCGCAGGCCAGATCCGCGGACCTTGAATTTGACACCCCTGCTAATAGAGTAATATGGGGTAATAATTCCAAAAGGCAAAAATAGTACTTTTTAAAATTAAATACAATAATAAGTTTTCAGTGTTAGGTATTTTAAAAGCCCTTCATAGAAATTAATTCCAGAGGAATCGGGGTCACAACCAAAAAAGCCCTGCTCCATGCTCCCATCATTCTCTGTCTCTAGGAAATTAAGGACGAGAGAGACATCTTCCTCTCCTGATCTGAAAGAATTGGAGAGGTTCAGCTCATGGGGTTGCAGTATAAATATAAAAAGCTCTATGTATTTTTTCCATCAGTTAATGGACTTCTGGGTTTTTGCAGGCAAGATCTGGTAGCCCTAGACCAGCCTATCAGGAGATCCTGTCAGTTTCTCACCTTGCCTTGTCTACCAAAGCACAGTTGGAGAAAACAGGGAGAACATTATGATTATGCTTCTCAAGAAAGATTGCTTTCCTTCTTTTCCTTTTTCAAAACAGAGTCTTACATTGAGCATTTTTAGCATAATTTCCAATGGCGTCTTCATCTGCTCATCTTGAAGTATTTTTTTAAAATGATGATGAATATTTGGGATAGTTTCATCATTTACAAAAGTCTGTTTTTATTCATATGAATGTAAGCAAGGTTAGTCTGATATTATCACAAATATGGCATGGAAAAGCTGAAGTGTATGTAACTTAATTATTTTGTGTTTTCCACCTTCACCTTTCCTGGAGGAAGTTCTTGGCTTATCTGTACTCTGGTCAGCTCTTTTTAAAAATGGTGAGGAAATGTCAGAGTGCTATGCATTCAGTTTGTTAATTTTCCATTCTCCCATCAGATAACCCAGAGCCATATCCGAAAACTCAACCACTAAGTGAGATAAATTTGGCTGAGAATGGAATTGCTGAACTCACACAGCACATGAAACCGAAATATGCTGTATTGGTTTTCACTTAGTGTAGAACTATAAATGCAATAATTCAGTGTATTGTGTTAATGCAGCTAATTGTGCCTTGTTCAATAAATTTTTATTAATAGCCTTTAGCAAAGTGTAATGTGTGAATCCGTGCACTGAGTTGGTTCAAAATTATTTGCTTCTGTCCAAAGAATTTCCCAGGTGCAGGCTGAAGCGAATAGAAGCTTATAGGCTTTGAAAGCTCTCGGTACAAAAAAAGCTCTCAGTACAACACAAAAAATAATGGATTGTGTGGAACTGGATAAATTCACAATGGAATTAAGAGGCAAAGATGATTTGGACTATTATGCAGTTTGTGATAGGTGGTACAAATGGGTTGTTGAAAGGTTTCAAAATGCCTTTCCTTTGATGATTCAATTTTTCTGCTGGGAGAGCTCTGGAGCAAGGATACAGACAACTGCTTGAAAGCTGGATCTTTTTATTTTTCAGGAAGGTGAGGGACAGCAAGAAGTCTGCATTCCTGGGCTAGCTAGCTTCATATGGTGAGTCCCTGGTTTTTTATACCCTTTTCTCCTTTTGTGTGTGAATGTTCATATTTGTGTTTAATATTTCAAATCCTGTTGGAGTTTGTACTTATTTCCGCCAGAGGGCAAATTCCATGGGGTGCGGAAGGCAAACTCTGCAGGGTGGTTTGATTGTATTATCGGTTTTTCCTAATCTCTTAGCTTTACAATGGATTTTTATATTTGTTTTGTGGCAATCTCCTGTCTGTCTCTTTTGTAATTTATATATTTTTTGTGTCTTTGTCTGTTTATTTGGCATGTCCTGTGTTTGTAAGGGTTTTCTTTTCTTGTTTGTCTAGTTTTCTTAATTACTTGGGCTTTTGTCTAATGGGATTCTTTGGTACCTTTTATTTGATTCCTTTTCCTATGTAAGTTTGTTTTATGGCTGGCCTGACATTCCCTTTGGTCTTTTCCTGCTTGAGTGACACCACTGTCTTCGTGAAGTTCCCCTTCCACAGGGTGGAGGATAGAAATAAGAGCTGATGTTTATGTATAAAAGGAGAGGTATGTATTAATAATGACACAAACACAATGTGAATAGAGATTTGTATTTTTGTTTTTAAAAAATAAAATATTAAAAAAAGAAAGCTCTCAGTATACAAAAATGGTACAATTGGATCGAATTAAGACAGATAGAAAATGAAGGAATTTAAGATAAGCAATTTAGAGATTAAATGTATGTATTCGTATAAAATTGTATGTATTTGTAAATATGCACAAAAGATAGAAATGAATGAGATTGATGTCACAGAACTGTTAACGTTATGATTATTTTTTGTTTTGTTTTTAAAAGACACAAAAGATTAATAAAGTTTGTAAAAGAAACAAAGAATGCTCTCAGTATACATCCAACCCATTTGTAAATACAATGCAACGATGCTCAAATCTCCAATGGAAACGTTTAGCAAATGAGACTAACTCTGTTTTAATATAGCTAAGTATGAATCACTCTTTTTGACTTTAAAACATTATTATAAGAGAAAGACTGTCATTAAAGAAGAGATGTCTAATATTTCATTCAAGTCTTTAATGTCTGTCTTAACTTCATTCCAGGAGAACCATCACTCAGTAGACAAGACTGAGTTTGGTGGCTTGATTGAGAGGCTAATTGTTAACAATACAACCAGCATGTGATGGTAGTGTTTGGGCTTAAATCAATGTATGAAGCCTTTAGTTCCTAAAAATGTCTGTTTATTCACCATGGCTTATTCAGACAGAATTAAAGCAAACCTTAGTGTGAAATAGCATGAAATGTGAATTCTGTCTCTCTAGAGCAGGGGTGTCAAACTTGTGGCATCATGGTGGTTATCACATGATGTATCAGGACTTTTTCCCCCTTCACTAAACTGGGTGTGGGCGTAGCAAGCGTGTGATGCATCTGACCCCTGGGCCATAAGATTTGACAGACCTGCTCTAGAGCACTAATTTCAAATAAAGGAAAATGCTGTCACTCCTCTCTGTATAAGTAGAAACCAACTTCTGTGCCTGGCTTATAACATGGTTGCTGGGTGCATTGATTGGGCAGTTAAAAGGCACATTTGTTTTTTTTTATATATAATTAATTCTTTGTCAAAACAAGAGGTACCTAAAATTGGTCATTAATTAAGCCATACTATGTTCAGAACAAAATCAATGGCATTATTTTCTCACCAAAGGATCTGTTCTGCACTACCCTTAATTGGAGATCACCTCTGAATTGTAATGGAAACACTACTGCTTGTTGTGGCACAGCAGTCCTCAGCTTCTCCACTTCATTTCTAAATGCTTGCTGAAAAAGACTGTTCTCCCCAAATGACTTTTAAAAAATTATATTCTGAAGAACTGCTCTTTTAAAAAGAAAATAGTCTGGATATATTGAAGAAAGTCTGATGGCTTGATTTGGTGATTATGGAAATAATTCATGTGCCATTCCTATTTTGTGCAAGGCAAACAAAAAAAATGGCATAAGCCTTTTGGTAAATGGCTAAGATTCAGTACCTTTTCTGTTTGTTTTTTGCTTGTTTGCTTGCTTGCTTTGTTTGAATAAGGATGCAGTCATGAAAATCAAGATATTTGAGAGAAGACTGTGTGGTAAATGACAAAATAAAGGTAGCAATTCAATTGACTGGTGTAAAAGTTGGATTATTATCCAATCTACTCTGTTGATACGAGGACAGCTTTCCCCAGTGCTTCTCTAGTGAGAACATCACAACATGGTTATGAGCAGCATGTGGTCTCTAGTCTAAGTCCACCATTTCATCTAACCACACCCTCCCACTCATAGCCCACAGGCCTGGCAAAAATTCTACCTGTCCTTATTCTGAAGGAACAGAGACACACGATTTTGTTGTTCTCTCCTACCCTTTGTCTTTCCACTTTCAAGTTCCTCTCAGAACTTTATTAGTTCAACCTGCCTGTCAACAATTGCTCTCTTAAATTTGGAAATGTATTCAGGGGTTGGTACATGCAAGATAAAATTTTTGGCTAGATGGCTCAACTTGGTCTAGCACAATCCCTCATCAACTATAGTGAGCTATCAGATGCTCAAAAGAGAGTAAATATAAATCATTCTGAATTTTTTTATTAATTGGCTAGAATTCAGATTCAAAGCAAAAAAAATTATCTGTTCATATATTTACAAGCAGCCACTCTAAATGTGGAGAATTATCAATTATCAAAGGACAGTGAATCCTTTAAACGAATGTGTCATATGGATGCAGGACACTTTTCAAATTAGTGTGGCCTCAGCCTTAGATATCTAGCACATGTGACCTCCTCAAATATTTTGGGCTTCTGCTGATAAGACTAAAGTGTACCCATTAAATCATGTTCAATTATTTTCTCAAAAATTTGAAAATAGGTCTTAAAAAGTATTCAATAAAGTAACTGAAAAACAAATTATCTTAACAATCCCTTTCTTTCTTCTCTTCTGTGGAACACAATACAATGTGTGACTCATGCAGCTACTGTAGGAATAAGCAAATTATCAATTATTAACAACTTTGCAGTATGAAAAATTGCAGCAAATGTTATGTTCCTGCTAATGAAACTAGTATAATTAAATTGCATAATCCTTTTAGAGAGACACTCCAGAAACCTTTTGGATATATACTTGTGTTTGGTAATATGATCTGTTGCTATGACTAATAAAAACCCTGCAACATAGGCTGCTGTTCTGCATTGGAAAATAGAAGAGGAGAACTTAATAATATACCTTAATAAGTCAAAATGACATCTGCAACTGTACAATCAAACCTTCAGCCCTTTGCTATGTGCATTGCAAGGCATGTGCAAAAGGATGCGGGCTTTGATTAGACAGTCATGGCTGCCATCTTTGCTTTTTACACCGCACTTGGAGATGTTCTACAATAAGCTCATCAGCTTTCAATTCAGTTATTGTTCTGTGTTCTTAATATTTATTAGGTGCTTTGTGTTTGACAAGGATCAGGCTTGCTTCATTACTCTATTTACACTAACCTGATCATAGCTTATACTCCCAAATAAGACCTAACTAAGACCCAACCCATGCCAACTTCATGTATCTCAGTTGTATAACTGCAGGTCATTTGTTATAGTTAGCGGCAATTACTCTTTGATGGGTTTCTGATTAAGTCTGAAGGCCTTCTCCGCACTGAATTAATGCATGTACAGTATTTATATCCTGCCTTGTTTTTTTATAAATAACTTGAGGCAGAGAACATAATTCTCCTCCCTCCTATTTTCACCAAAACAACAACCCTGTGAGGTGGATTGGGCTGAGACAAAGTGACTGGTTCAGGGTCACCCTGCCAGCTTTCATCGCTTAGGTAGGATTAGATCTCACAATCTCCTGGCTTCTAGGCCAACGTCTTCACTATTAGTCCATCCTTGAAAGAGTCGACCCTACTTCTATGATCCCTTTTTTAAATCACTGTTGGATGGGGCTGTCCTGATCATTCATGAGCCTTGTGTGAAAGGAAAGTGATTGGTTCAATCCTATTTTCCATCCTCCCTGCTTCACTTGTTGGTGGGAAAAACATTCACCAATCACCACACCGGATGGTGGGAGACTAACTACAGCACTCTTGTCTCTCTCATCTCTATGTTCAGCCCAAAACCCTTCCTTACATTACTGTCATCTCTGAGTTGAACAAAAATTAAATACCAGATTGAGCAAACGGGGAACTGTGACGTTGTCCTTTCACAGTTAGGCTCTTTCAGGTTCTTATAAAATCAAAGAAGGCTGTTGTGTGAAAATGCTCAGATATTAATTCTGACCGACCTCTCTTGCCAATTTACTAGCTGCTTGCTGTTTCCTCCATTCCGTAGTGGTAATGCAGTGGTGAGAACTTTAGCTCATGTGGAAATGTAGGACAGATATATGTCTTAGGGCAAGGAACCATTAACATACTGCTAGAGCAAGGCTGCCAGAGCACTGTGCTGAGAAATTCAGCTGTAGCTCTTTGGCACACATGGAGGAACAGCACTGTATCCGAGCCTTGAGGGAAACAAGAACAGAATGGCAGCAGATTGGACTGTTGAAGGATGGTTAAGCCTGCTTCCTTCACTGAGGGGAGATTTGGCATGGAAAAACAAAGATGTCAGAAGGTGGGTTTGTTACCATGCTCAGATGCCAGTAGAGAAAAGTCTTGAGGCAGGAGGATCTGCAAATACTTTGCTATGCCCTGCTGCCTTCCTTTAGAATAATACATCTTACAACCTTTCACTTCTTCCCTGCAACATTGCAGAAGACAAAGAGGTGTTGAGAGTTGTATACTTGATCAAATGGAAAACAGTATTTTGTTCCACAGTCATGAATCAAAACTCCCTCTTGGCGTAGAACAGAACATTTGCAAAATATGGGCAACTTCATTGAAATGTGCCTATTGGTTTATTCCCTTAAAAGCAAAGAGTAAAAGGATGACTAAAGCTAAATAGAAAAGCTTCAAACCCACCAAATTTTAATTTTGGCTGAAGTAAATGGAATATATATAGTTAGATAGATCTGCAGAGGTCTTTGGCTTACATATATAAGTTCCTGTTGTCTTGTCTTTACTGTGCCACAATAATTACAAAAACCTGCAGCCTATTTAATTTCCTTAACGAGATGGATCATCACTGCAGGATCCTGCTCTATGCTAAATTCGTGGGCTATTCAATCAAACCTCCAGGCTTTTAACCACTTTGGCTGTACCACAAACAAGCATCAAAGCCTATATGCCCTTCGTGTTCAAGAGATTTACAAGCAAGTACAGTGAGATTAAAATTGGGAAATTGCTCTGCCATTATTGAGTACCCAAATATTTAGTTTAATTGTTGATGCAATACGATCAATGATTCGCGTAACTCAGTTCAAGCATCATGGAAAATGAAGTACTGATCGTACCACAGAGACCTGTCACAATGGAGAGAGGAGAGTAATTATATTTCTTTTAATTTTGCTTTTATTGGTTCACTGCTTCTGCACTATATATGATTGCATTATGGCTTTATTGTACATTTGATACTTTTTCCTCATTTTGAAACCATAGCTCATTAAACATTTTTTAATTTAAAAAAATTTGTATTTCTAATTTATTAATTTGAATACAGCAATGAAAAAATAAAGGTGAAACTCCAGACTGCTTATTGATTTGAAATCGATTTTGCTTCTGGATTAAGAATTCTATCATCACTGAGTATTAAGCCCATGTCACACAGCACCAACGGATGGAAAGAGGATGTAAAACGGAGAGAAACACTTGCCATCCGTTGGT
>BHFT01048729.1:0-20662 GCA_004320025.1 Laticauda laticaudata
TATATTTTCAAATTTGTATGTTTTTAATTCTTGTAAATAAAGTTCATTTTAAAATGTAAAAAAAAAAAAAGAATTGAATTACCAGTGTTTATATTCCCATAGACAAGCTTCAACACTTTGATAATCCTAATTCAAATGAAGCTATCTAGACTTTTACAAGCTGATTTTAAATTCTGGTTGCCAAGTAAACCATCTTAAAGATAAAATTAATTTTATTTTCTCTGATAAAGTTAGCACCTACCACACAAACATGTGGCCAGTATTCAAATTGTGCCAGCAAAGTTGTATTAAAATCTTCATCATATGCCTCTCTGTACAAGTGTGGTATCTTCGATAACCATATTCCAGTTTTGAATTGATTTATTATGTCCTTTATTCTTTTCTGAATCTCATTTATATCAGTATTTGAGTTGCGAGGGGGGACTGGTTGCATTAATTGTCTTGGTTGTTTTACATTTTCTGCAAAAGCAAAAACATATTCTTGGGTAAATATAGTTTGAAAGTAACAATAATCAAAACTATTAATAGTATAAAATGTGCCAGAGTGTATTCTATTTAATAAGCCACAATTAAACCAAGGCTTAATTCATCACCCAAGTATTGTAGTAATTACATTTTCTTTGTGATGAGGGAAGATTCAAAAATCTTTAAATCCAAAAACTGCAACTTTAAAAAAGTTAAAAGCTTATGTAAATATTAAAATAAATACAAATAATGAATTTTCTTTCACCTGTTAAGATACTAGCACAAAGAACCATTATGTTGCAAACTTCAAAGCAAAGTTGGCTGATGTTTGTATATAAATCCATTAATACAGTCAACTGTCATAATAGTTGCGTATTCCCTGACATAGCACAAGTTCTGTTTTTAGGCACTAAGAGGAATGAATGTGTTGGTGTTGCTGAATTACTTCAGGTATGCTTCCCCTACAATTCTGTTTTGAAGTTAAGCTCATTATTCTAAATTTAACATAAATGTAATGTAACAGAAAGCAGGGGAATGTATAAATACTACCAATCAATGCAAACACAAATTCCAAACTGATCATAGAATAATGAAGAATGCAACCACTTTATTTTCACCTGCAAAACTTTCAGGTCAGTTTAAATTGTGAAAGTAAATTTAGTTTGATACATAAACACATTTTCATCCATACTCATAGATAATAGGGCTTTATTTTTCATAACATGTGTAAGATTATAGGCCATTAATGCAGAATTCCTTTGCCTTAGGGTATTGCATGAATCTAGTAATTGTGATAAGCCACTGCTCAGAATAATGTATACACTTTGGTTTGTCTATCTAACTCAGAACTACAGTTTTAGAGAACTTGCCCATCAGCAGATACCTTTTTTTGATATATCGTTACCTAGATAAAGCATGAATGAGAACTACATGACGACTCTAATAACATACCATTCATGTCCAAAGGCACATTTCTTGTCAAATGAACTTGAAGCTCCTTCTGAAACCTTGGTGGAACCACAAGTCTTCTTTCAGGCCTAAAAAGCAAAGACTCATGTTTTCATTTTAAAAAAAAACTGCAGCTGAACAATCAACATACTATATAGACTCTATACCTGCGTTCTTGTTTTTAGGTGCTATGGCTGTTAAGTTACTACATAACAGCGCCAATCTGTTTTCAGAAAGTCCCTTTCTGCAAGATCAATTACCACGGAATCCTCTATCTGTGCAGACCTCACTGGCTTCCATCATCAGAGAACATGACAGTTCTTTGGGCTTCCAGGATAAGATTTTCATGAATCTCCTTATCCTTGCATGGTTCAGTGATTCAGCAACACACTCAGAAAATAAGCAAAGAAAACTCTGTTGCTTGTCTTTGCGGAAACAGAACTATCCTAAAAACCCAGCAACTCCAATCTCTAGTAAATTAGGAAAAAAACTAGAAAGGGGGGGGGGGCTNCAACTCCAATCTCTAGTAAATTAGGAAAAAAACTAGAAAGGGGGGGGGGACTGTGGCCACTGGCAGAGCATTATACAGTTGTTAAGTAAATTTTGCTCCATTTTATGAACTTTCTTGCCACAACTGTTAAGTGAATCACTGCAATTGTTAAGTTAGTAACACAGTTGTAAAATGAACCTGGCTTCCCCACCGATTTTGCTTGTCAGAAGTTTGCAATCACATGACCCCAGGAATGTTACATACTGCAACTATAAAAAACATGAGCCAATTTATAAATTACTGATACACAATAGCTAAAACATCAGGTCTCTCATGGTTGGGCAATATTTGAGAGATCATGAGCCACTATTCAGTCTCTTAATCTTTTGGAATATTACAGAAAACAGTTAATATTGGGTGATCTCTTATTTTGAAAATATAAGGGCTAGCATTTTTAAAAATACACCACATAATGCAAGTCTCATTTATATAACCACAGGATTTCGTATTTTCATAGATGGGATCACTAATCATGGCTACTTCCATTGGCCCTACAATTCTTAGTTTAATCGAGAATTTACAAAACACTTAACAGAAAATTCTTCAATTCCATGCAAATCTACAACTGGGTAATATTTATTAGGTTCAATCAAAACTGTATCAATTTTGTGTTCAATTTCAGTTGGTCCCAATGTCCCCCAAACTGTTTTATTTCCTTCCCAGGACACAATAAAGATATAATTTGACTTAAATTGCCTGTTCTCTTGTGCATACCATCCTAAAACTGTGACTATATTTGGCCTTTGGGCATCTACTTTTTTTTTCCTTCTACTTAATTCTCACTTTCTTATTTTGCTCAATATAGAGCTTGATGGAGAGTTCTGGAGAAGTTCAGATTTTTTTCTGAACCAACAACATATCTTGTTCTTTTAAGTTTGTTATACAGCAAAGCATTTCATGATAGGCTGCTTCCCAATGCTAGATAGATTTCCTTCCCCTACTAGACGCCTATTTCCTAGAGTCATTTCAGGCAAGTTGGGAATGAGAATATCTAGAATTATAGTTGCTACCGTGTTTCTCAAATTATAAGGCCGGGCCTTATATTTTTTTGACCCCCGAAAAAACGGCTAGGCTGTCTTTTCGGGGGTGACTTAATTCCCCCCCTTGCATCCTCGGGTGGGCGGGCGGCGACATCTTGGGGTTTGGGAGACCTTTTCCTTCTCCCTTGCTGCCACGACGTTAGAAGAATGCCGCGGCGTTTGGCACAGCCACGTGTGGCCAGTCAGGGTTTCTCCCTGCAATCGGAGCCCTGAGAAGACACTTGGCTTCAGGCGCTCCCATCGCTGTGTTCCGAGGGAAGGCGCTCGCCCGAGAGGATCTCTCCCTCTCTCTTTCTCTCTCCCCGCAAGGTCTGCGCTGAGGCTGAGGAGGCTGCAGCCAGTTCCTTCTGCTTGCTGAGAGGTGAGGAAGCCGCGGCTTTGCACAGCAAGTGAAGTGCTGCTCGCCCGGGCGAGATTTGGGAACGAGGGGAAGGAGGAGGCATGCACGCACCCGCAGCTCGCTTTCCCGGCTCTGCCCAGCCTGCTCGGCCCTGGCAGGATGAGCGGAGGGTCTGGCGGAGAGGCGCTCGCTGCCTTGGTGAGAGCTCTGCTTGGTGAGGGCCCTCCTTCCCGGCGGCAGAGCTCTCACCAAGGCAGCGAGCGCCTCCCCACCGGATCCTCCACTGGGAAAAAGAGGAAATAATGGACTAACCTAGTATGGAAAACAGAGTATATTTTTAACAGAGTTATACAGAATATTTTGGATTTGAAATGGGGTGTTCCATGTTTTCTTACATAATCCCTCTTCTTCTTTATTAAAAACAGCTATGGTGGAGCAGTGGTTAGAATGCAATACTGCAAGCTAACTCACTGCTCACTCCAGGAATTTGATCCTGACTGACTCAACGTTGACTCAGCCTTCCATCTTTCTGTAAAATGAGGACCCAGACTGTTGGGGGCATTGTTGAAGCTGTATATCAGCCTAAGTGCTATTGCTTTTACTATTTCTTTTCATGTCTAAATCACAATGAATTTGGGAGATACATTCTTCACCTAAATTAACTCCTCTGTAAAGGAATTAACAGCTGACTTGGAGAAGTTATGACAGAGACTTTAAAGGAGGAAGAAATCTGTTGTTAAGAAGGAACTTGAACAAGAGATTAGAGTTCAAAAATAGAAGGAAGCATGAGAAAAAAACCCAAAATACAATGCCTTGATTTTAATATATGTACAACAGTGACCTGAGATAAACTGGAGGCCCTTAAAATTCTACTAATGTACCATACAACAATAAACTAACATTCATATAATGATTATGGTGTTTGTTTCTTGATCTGGCCCACCTCAAAGAGCTGACACTCTCAACTAAAAAGGACTCACAATAATACTATTAGTTTGAAAGCACCATTTTCCTAAAAGCGTAGTAGGAGGATTAACAAGGCAATATGAACTAGTCTGAAAAATCCAGTCACAACAGTCCTTGCTGGTCTATCTATATTATCATTTGATGATCTACAACATCAGCAAACAATACATAGAGAAGTGATGGCACAGCAGCTGAGCTTGTCAATTTTGATTTTTTAGAATGTGAAAGGGGGAAGGGGACAATACTACCAGATCACTAAATATCTGGTATAAAGCTTTTTCTTATAACTGAATCTACGCAGAATTACAAAACGGGACCTAACAGTTCAGTTTTGACTAAATTTAAAAATGGACTATTGTCCATTTTGAAATCACAGTACTATTTTAGATATATGGAAATTTTCCCCTCTTCAATAGATTATTCAAGCAGTATAACTAAAGGAAATTGGTACAGAGTTTTACCTTCAGTACAGCTACTCATATCTAACATATTAAATTTCCCCTAATATTGTAGAAAGAATCCCCAGAAAGCTAATTTTTTGTTTCTAGTTTAGAGATACATAGTTTAAATTTTATGAAGGCAAATATAGATTATATGGTTTAGAAATATAGTTTATAAACAAAAGTCTATCAAACAGCTCTCTACACTTAGAATGAAAAATAGTAATTTAAAAGCAAATACGAAAACTCAATTTACTTTAAATATATAAATACACTATACAAATAGTTTTTGATTTACACACAGTTGCTTAATGACTGTTCAAAGTTATAATGGATCTCCCCAGTTATTGCCCCCCTGTCACATGGTCATATTTTGAGCATTTGGTGACTAGCCCAAAATTATGGTGGTTTTCAGCACCCTACAGAATAGGAAAAGAACAGACAAAGGTAAGGGGGTAGAGTTAAGTGTCACCAGCTTAGTCATTACGTTCCCACAAATGGTCCAAGTCCAAAATCTCTTGAATTCCTTTTTTAGTACTGAACTTTAGTTGATTAGATTCTTGTGTATAGACTTGAATAACCTGTGGTGCAACATAACATATAATCCTGATCCTTTGCACTTAACAGAGTCACATGACCATGATTTATGTTTTTTATTGGAAGTTGGCATGACTTCTAGTTCCTGGCCAAAAAGAAAGCCCACTGGATATAATGGGTCTGTTTAATGGCACATAGTTTTTAACAATAGTTATAAAACAGTTCATAAAATCAGACTGGTCACATGGTAACCATTTAATGACAAATAGGACTTACTACTGTAATTCTAAGCTCAATTATAGTCATAAATTGAGGACTTACATGTATGTGGTTAGAACTTAAGGCTACATTCTTTACTATTAATGCCTTCACTTAAGTAGCTCTAGAAATAGTCCTATCCTATGTTAATTATCCAATCAACATAATTACATTTGAAATTAACATTAATAAAACCATACTATATTTAAATAATTGGAATAAGTAATACTTGCTTCTGAATAAATATGAAGAAACATTGACTGCAGGCTATCATTTTATAATCAGTTATCTATTTTGCTAGCATAACTCAACCTTATTTCTCTATGGACCTTTCAGATTGTTTGTATGTACGTATAGATAAGCCGTTAAGAGAATCTTGATTGTTGGCCACTGCTTGAACAAGTCCCTACAGTTTTCTTGGCAATGTTATTCAAAGCAGTTTGTTACTGTCCCCTTCCTAGGGATGAGAGCGAGCGAAAAACTGGCCCTAACTCTCCCAGCTGCCTACATGCTTAAGGCAGGGCTAGAACAGTCTCATTTTTAATCTGGTGCCTCAATCACTGTACCAATCTGGCTCACTTATCAGATTATAAGAAATTCTAAACCAGAACACTGAAAATTACCGTATATACTCGCATATAAGCTGACTTTAGAACGCTTTTTTTTTCCAAATTTGGAGGTTGGCTTATACGTGCATCTGATTTATTGGTGGCCATGCCTCGATTTGCGCCGGAGCAACGACTTAGCGTGGCGGCTTCCCGCGATGAGAGTCTTGGCTCTCGCACTCCCTGTCAGCTGGCCCTTAGCAGCCCTCACCTCAAGGGAAATGCACGCGAAAATCGGCCATTTTTCTCCCTGGATGGACGATGAGCCACAACTTTTGCCCTGCCGACTTTTCCCTCTGGGCTTCACTTCTGCTGTTCAGGGAAGTCGAGCCCAAAGCCCTGTCCTCCCAGAATCTTTCTGATGGTGAGCCTTGACGGTGAGATCAGGGGTTGAACACCATGGTATTTGGGGGTCGGCTTATATGTGAGTTTTTGCAAAATTCCTCATTTTGGGGCAGTTTTTTAAGGGTCGGCTTATATGAGAGATCGGCTTATATGTGAGTATATACGGTAAAGACCTGTATAAATTAGGAAGTTCCTTTACTTTTCCACATTTCTTGCTTGACTATATATGTCTAATGTTAATATCCATTTATTTTCTCTGATGGATATATATGAAGACAGTGAAAAGTGGAGCAATTCATGCGTTATACTAAAACATTGCCATCCAAGTATTTCCCCTTTATGGAAACATAGAAAATTGATGGCAGAAAAAAAACATAGTAATCCATCCAGTCTGCCCTTTGGATTTATTTTGTTTTCTTTTAATCAATTTAATTACTTTTAATTATTATTTTTATATTTGTTTTCCTTTATTTTTAATTTTTGTCCAATGATGGATGTTTGTTTATCCCAAGCATGTTTGAACTCATTGTTCTCTGACTTCCTACTCTCCAGTGGAAAACAAGGAATGTTATTGGTCTATAATTCCTATAATGCTTTCACTTATCATTGAAGTTTATATTTGGAATACCTTCTTATACCATTAAATAGCAATTTCATGTTAAGTATACAGAATTCTAAAATATCACTTCCACAGTCATTGACAAGTTTTCTAACCTGTTCACCATGGTCACATGTCCTTGTATTAAAACTTCATTAGGTACAGCCATCCCAAATTCAGGAGATAAAGGATATGATGCAAGGTTCATACTAGGATTCACAACTGTTTGATTTCCCTTGCCTCTCAGCAGTGGGACTGTACCCCTTGTAGCCTCTTCTGAAAAACTCATGAACCCAGGTTTTCTTAGAGTGTCCTTTGGTTTGCCTAAAATACAACAAAATCAACTCATTCTAAGCCTTGTTTTCTTTTTACCTATGACTATGAAGTATTTCTGTAGAAGTTATTTCTTTACCTGAAGCTGAGAATCTGATAAGTACATTTTACATAAACACTTGATATCTAAAATGTAGAACTAATTTTAATGTTATTAGCTTATATCAGGATTCTGTCATTTCTTCCAGCTTGGGTGATCTCTCTCTTTTTCCCTCTCTCCCACACAGAGACAGACACAGAGTATTCAATAGGCTACAAAGAGCAAGTCCAAGTAACACAATGATGTCATCAAGTGAGCAAAGTTGAAGCACTTTGACCCTTGTAGTGTCCGACAGAAATAAACATCCAGTATATATTTTGGTAAAGGTAAAAGTTTGCTGTTTTGAAAAATGCCAATTTGTCACAGATAAAAACTCGTGGACAGGGCAAGAATGCATGCAGTCCATGAGCTTATAGGATAGTCATTTTGAAAGAAATATATCCAGTTGTTTCAGAAATCTGTATTTTACAAAATAACCAAATACTGAAGAATGCACTTTTATATCAACTTAATGGATTATGAAGTATCATGGGATTATGAGATTAGAGGCTGAATTACAAAACAGTTTATGGCATTATAGGCACAGATCTTCCTTTTCTTTCCAACATTAGCATCTTTACCATGCAGCTGCGAGGGGTGCGTGAACTGTCCAAGTGTAAGCACAGTTCACTGCAGTCAGCAGAAATGCCACACTAGAAAAGCTCTGCCATGATTAGCAAGTAGCTAATTCATTCAGTGTGCTCTAGCATGGTGTTTTGCAACTGACAAGCTTACCTATTGAGGCGAGGGGGGTTGTATTTTTCAGCCTCATCTGGCAATTCACTTGCCGTTTTGATTTTTTTTTTGAAGTTCTCTGGCAGGCTACAAGCTTAGCAATTCTTGCAGTCTCCTGGCAAACAACAGCATGGCAAGTTACCTACATCAGGTGGAAAGAAACATAGATGGATTATGTATTAATAAGTTTATATATTCCTAGTTATGGAAGATACTTGTTTGTATACTTTATGAAGCCATTTCAAACTTTCTTATAATTGGCTCAGACTGTGCGAAAAAGCAAGCTTAACTTATATCTACACATCTGCCACAACTCTACAGATTATGGTAATGTTAATTTCCAGAAAAGAAAATATGGGACATTATTAGGTACTATGTTCTGTAGTGCCATTTAGAAACATTGCATTCAGCCTATAGATCATACAAACTATTGGTGCTTTTAAAAAAAATGGCAATCAGGTTACACTGGAGATTGGCATGAATGTTGTCTGTATGGGTACTTTTTGTGGGTTTGGCTGACCCCCACAACCCAGTATAGGATTAACTTTTTGGTTTATCATGAAGCCCTGGAGGCAAACAAAAGTTTCTGAGGCTGCAAGAGCTGCTGGAGGCCACAAAGAGAGGGGAAAAGATTGGCGATGAAATTAAGGAGCTGGCATGAAACCCACTAGCTACTTTGGATTGGGCAGCCCTTCCCCCCTCTGAAATTGGTACAAAAGCTGGGGTCTTCCTGGCCTCACAACTCCTTCAAGAAAAGCAGGTGTGAATAAGAAAGACTTTGCATAATTTCATCTGGTGCATCTTTTGTACCCTTTTCCTCGATCAGTCCTTCAGTCAATAGTGTCCTAATTTACTTGCTTCATTACTGTCATGTTCTCTACATGGAACAGTCTTTGAATAGCAAAGGTTTAATATATTCCAGAATGTGACGGTGTGAGCAGCAAAAGGCATGTCTCAGTATATCTGTGCAACATTTTGGGTTCATGAGCTACAGTGGTTGCCCTTTTTTTCCTGGGTGGCGTTCAAGGTATTGGTTGCTGTCTATAAATCCCCATCCAGCACAGGGCCTGGTTACTTGAGGGACTGTCTCACAATAATCTGCCCAGCCAATCTGATTCTACAGGGTTGGCATTCCCTAGGTGCCTTTGATTAAATAATGCCATCTATCAGGGATATGGAAGCATACCTTCTCTGTAGCAGGACCTGCACTCTGGAAAAAGGTCTAACCAAGATCTGGATGCTGTTGTTTAAAAGAGCCACCCAGGCCTGGGGCAAAGGAGAGTGCACTTGCCATATTTAATGTTTTATTAATTTTATTGTAATTTGATTGTTGGGAATGACCCAGTCACTCAGAGTCAGATGGTATGCAAGTTTAAAATATTATTTGTTACCTTTAAAACATGTTCATTTCCTCAAGTTTGGGGGCAGTGCTCAAAAAATTTAAACGGATCTTTGTATATGTATTACAAATAAATAAGATAAAAACTAAACACAGTTATCCCACCCAGTTATACAAAGACAGTCATTAAGTATGCACAAATACCTGGATATAGGCTTTGTTTTGTGTTAAAATAATCACAATACAGCTCTAACAAGTTTCCATTTGTGGAATGTTTACAGTTATTGCACATTACATATAGCTTAATTATAAAGAAAAGGTATCTCACCTCACCACTTTTGCTACATTCAATTCTGACAACTCCAGGAATGCTCTTCAAATATCCCTCTAATGTAGCATGTCCCAGCTGCTTAAAAGGAATCCAATCTCCAGTTAAAGATTTATATTCCCCCTGCAAATAGGAAAAGGGCACTCCAGTTTTATGAGACTGGAGAACAGCTCGAAGCATTTTTGCTACTAGATCTGCTTCCTGCATCTTTATCTGCAATTGAAATACAGTTGAATTTTACATGGAAATTTGGCAAGCATTGTGAGAGTTTGAAACATTAATATGCAAGAAATTCAGTGGTAGTATATTCAGAATTTAAAACTCAATATCCTATCACACTAGGGAGATGGGTTAATTATTTTGTAATAACAAAGCATCCAAAAATAAAAATATTGTGCAGGACTGTTGAAAAGAATATCTTGCATTTATCAGCTTCTGAAGGAAAAAACAGAAATGTAACAAGTGAAAGCAATAATAGTTTTCCTAAAATACAAACTATTCATGCTTAAAACCATTTTCCTCCATAGAAAAATATATAGGAGATAAAATTTATATTTTTGAAGTAGGATACAAAAATGTCTTCTTTAAAAAGCCAACAAATTTTGTTTATCTTGTTGGGGTAGAACCATAAATCAAATCTTTAATCTCCTAACTGTACAGGTGGAATAAACTTTTTCTAAGCTCAAAGTCAATTTTCCCTTTTTTTATAAAGCTGCATTTATATCCATCATACACCATAAAGGACTATATAAACTATAGCACTCTTTTAAAATGAGTTCCTATCACAGGAAGTCCAGAGTTCTTCCCTGAAATATTTTATGGGCAATATGGGCCAAGTTTTCATTACATTATTCTATCCTCTTGGAATAGAGTACACAAAATATAAGAAATAAATGAATCCCTTTCAAAAACTAAAATAACCAGAGAATAAACAATCATTGGAATAGTCCATTTATCAAAAAAAGAACTTTTGACTTGGGAAAATTGAAAGAAAATGCATAATACCCATTAGAGATTTAGCAGGCATTTTACTTGATAGTCATTTGAAAAGCAGAAAAAAGCACTTCTGCATTCCACCAAATGCTACCAGCTTTCAGTACATTTCTGCAGCCAATCTTCCTATGTATCGTTATGATACCAACCACACGTATCAGTGCGTATCAGAAAGACAAAATGTTTCCTTTACTGTTCTTTTAAAATATAGAATATCCTCAAAAATAACTTCCACATGTAGAAGAGCTTGTCACATATATTGTTAAAATACTAAGTAGGAGATAACTTCCATTGTTTATTTGACACATCCAGTCCATCATCTACATATGAAATGCTGAATCATGCCCAAATCCAATACTATAGTTAACTTCAAATTTTAGGGGGAAATTCCAATTTCCTAAGTACCTTGAATCATTAACCCAAGCTTAAAACTGAACAAACTGCTTTAAAAAACAAGCAAATGCTTTTAGTTAATTTGACTCCACGTTGCAAGGAGAAAGGAATGAAAACTCATGATCCAGAAGCTCTTTGTACCCAATGGCAATAAGGGATAACAAACAAGGAATTACTATATATCACACAATAGCTAGTGAGTCTTCAAGATACTGTTAACATCAGCAGCTATATAAAAGATAGTAATTCTGAATAGATTTGCAAGATGAACCCAAACTAAAAGCTGAACCATCAGAAATCAGGAAAAAAATCCCATCTGCAAGACTATTGATATTTCCTAACACAAACTTGACAAATAAAATCATCAAATCTCAGTGCGATGTTGCTTATCAGACAAATAAATGCTGACCCCAAGCCAATGGCAACATCAAAGGCAAAAACTTACCCAAGGATTGTCAATCATCCCTATAAATACATTCATGAGGCTTTTTCTTACAGATTTCATTTCACATTTAGGTTCCAGATCTTTGTGCCTTTTTAACAATAACGCTAAGTATAAACTTCAGGGTTGTTTTTTTTTTTTTTATTAACGCCTCTTTGGAAGTATGAATAAAAATAAGCTCCGGGCACATCATTATTGCAAAGAAAAACAAACAAACAAACCGAAAGCAACGAAGCTGGAACAAGACACAGGTTGCAAGGCTTGTTTTTTTAAAAAAACTTGGGATGGCATGAAGGGAGCGAGAAAGAAGGGAACGGAAAATAAGTCGTGCTCAAAGTGATGCCGAGCAGCAGCAGCAGCAGCAACAACGAGCGCGTTCATCTCTCTCCCTCCCGTTTCTCCCCACAGCACCAACCATTGCAACCGAAGAGAAACGGCGGAGAGGAGAAACGAATCACGAAAGCGTAAAGAATATTTATGCAAGTAATTATTTTGAGCACGGATATAGAAAGTATAACCCAAGTGTGTGTGTGTGTGTGTGTGTGTGGGGAGCTACAAAAGTCAGAGCCCCTGAGGAGGATTATGTCTCAGTAGCACGAACCGCCCTTTTGGTCCCGGGGAATCGGCGGGAGAGGAAGGATTTATTCCCAGCCGGAGTTAGGCTATTTGAACCGGGCAAACACCCGACGTCGCCGCAACGATTTTTCATTTTTAAAAAAAAAAAAAAAGGTGGGGGGAAGCTGTACTTCGGCCGGCTCAGGTAGACCCCCCCCCCTCTGCAGTCCTCCTTCCTGCAGAAAACGGCCATTCCCTGAGCTAAGAAGGCAAGGAACGCACCCAATTCCTCGGGCTACCCCAATGGTCCCAAATTCGCCGCGGAGAGGGCGGCTCCCCCTCGGCGCTTTGACTTCCCGTGGCCCGTCGGCCTCAACGCCGGGTGGGACCACGAGAAGGCCACTTACCTGCTTCTCAGCGGCGCTCCTGTGCCGGCCACCGCAGGACCCTCCGCCTCCTCCTCCTCCCCCCCCAACTTCGCCCTCAGCTTCGAAATGCCGGCGCCTCCACACTCGGCAAAGAAAAAAAAAAATAGAATGCTGAAGATACACACGCACAGAGGGGGACAGCGTATAAAACGTCCGCGCCTGCGTACTAGCCCTGGCTCCGGCGACCACCACGCCCTCGACCTCCAACACGTGAAGGCCGCCAATAGGATTAGGGCCTTCTTAGTAGGCGGTGTGTAACTGATTAGCAGTAGCTAGGCTGGCCTTCCCCCGGTCGAGGCGTTTTCCTTACGCCCTTGCTTAAGTTGGGAGTGCTTTCATTTGGCAGTGCTTTTCTGCTTAGGAATATTTACTTCATTTGAGCTCCAAGTTAATTTCTGGACGCCAATACAGCACGTAGAATATGACTTGTGAGGGCTTTGATCGGGTGCGAGATGCTTTTTTTCCCTCAAGTATTAAGTTGAAGGTTTTCTCTCTCTCGATTTAGCGACTGGTTCTGTTCATACAACAGGCCAAACCATACTTTCTTATGTTAGGTAGGTTTGTTTGCACAGCATATTAAATTACAAGCTATCATACTGATTTAGTTAGTGCAAGACACTGATTTATCAAAAAGTCAATCACATTTAGCCAAGCATTTTTTTAAAGACATGTATGTTGATGAAAATATACCTTTGTATTTTTGAAACTCATATTTTTACACTCATTTTTAAAAAAATTGACGCAGGTTTTGCTCCACTGAACTTCAGAAAGTATCATAAATCAAGCTCAGTAAAGTTAATGGCTGAAAACACTACAAACCTTCCCATGCTTTCTTAGTTAACAAATATGACAAAGTTTGTGGTTCACTTCTAGTGAGTTTGCACTATACAGGTAGTCCTCAACTTACAACAGTTCATTTAGTGATTGTTCAAAATTACAATGGCACTGAAAAAAGTGATGCAGAAAGTTAGTACCCACCCCTCTCCTATAAGAATGTAATATTCTAGGAAATATTAAAAAGGCAGTTATAATATAAAGGGACCTACTTCTTTTCCTCTTTGTACAAAATTTCTGAAAGCAGCTTCCTGCAGCTCCCTGCCCCTCCTCTTCAGCTCCAGGGTGATGGAATTAAGACATGGCCCTCAGGAAATGATAGGATTACTCATCTCACCACATGGTCTGGGAAGATTGCATTAGCCAGCTCTCAGGTGAAGCCATGTGGTCCAGACAAAGTCTACAAAGTTAGCTAAGACCCCAGCACCTGAGAGTCGGACAGCCAATGTGATACATTTCTTACACAGGAACAGGAAACACTAAGGTGTTAGGGTATGAAACCAAGGGATTCTCAGCATCCTTTTCCTTTTCATTCAGGAGCTCTGAGGCATGTAGTCCTGTCCACCATTAAACCTTCTTTCCAAGCAACTTCCATGAATCCAGTGTCCCCACTTGGAACTGGACTCAAAAGGATATTGCTTCCAACAGTGACTTATGATCATTTTTCATACTTATGACCACTGCAGCAGCCCCATGGTCAAAACTCTGCTGCTTGACAATTGACGCATTCATGATGATTGCAGTGTGCCAGGGTCATGCAATCCTCTTTTGCAACCTTTGGACAAGCAAAGTCAAAGGGGAAATTAGATTTGCCTAATGACATTGTCACTAACTTCACACCTGCAGTGATTCATTTAACAACTGGAGCAAGAAAGGTAAAACTGGGCAAAATTCACTTAACAAATGTTTCACTTTACAACAAAAATTTTGGGCTCAATTGTGGTCTACCTATACTTTATGTAAAGATTCTGATGCTACCACCATATGGCAATATTAACTGTCAGCAACATTCATACACCTTGGGCAGTATCTGTGTTCTGTATAAAGACTCCTAATACAGGATTCTGATTGGCTAAAAAACCTGAATGGGGATTGGTTCAATAGGAACCAATCCACGAACGCTGCTCAAGGCAGCCAAAAACTAAATACCTGTCATTGCTACCAACCGCAGCCAAAACCTATAAAAAGGCTCCGCGGCTTGAGCCATATTCCATTTCTCAACTGTTTTAACTAATAAAGACTTTGTTGTTGGAACCCGCTACCTCGTGTTTTTCTCGACGGGAACACTGCAACGAGGATGGATCATCCTGAACGCGAGACTGAGCACGCGGCAACCAATAAAACCAGACTGAAGGAAATGTGGAAATAACCGCCCCCGCACCCTTCAATCCCAATGAGAGCGATTGGAATCCTATGTAGACCGTTTCAAGATTTATTTGGGAAGTAACAGATTGGACGCAGATCTCAGACCGCGTAAAGAGGCTGGTTTCTACATTGCGGCCCAAAATCTTCAAAATGCCAAGCTCTTGGCGAAGCCCGAGCATTTGAAACAATACTTGGCCCGACTCCAAAGAATGCTAAAGGCTCACCATGCACCGTGTGTCAAACCTTATCAAGCGGCACGAATTTTACCTAAGAGACCAGAAAGAAGGCGAGACATCGCTGATTTGTGGCAGCCTCCGACAAATAGGCGGGAGCTGTGCGAGGTTTCTGAATTAGATGAAGCGATGCAGTATCGATAATACTGGGTTTAAGAGACTCTAATTTAGCAGAGCAAGCTGCTAAATAAAGCCAACATAAACCGTAGCCGAAGCCATCGCAGAAACCACAGCCGCTGAAGCCGCCGAAAAAATCGGCGGTTAAAATGAAACAGAATGAACGCGAACAATGATGAAACGAGCCTGGCCAGAGGAAAAGAAACAATTTCCCACCAACACTCACCACGAAGAATTTTGACGAGACGTCAGAATCGGGAGGAAGACGACGAAGCCACCGCCTATACGCCAACAAGAGAGGTGTGAAAAAAGAAAATTGGCAGGAATGCATTGGCTGTGAGGAAACCATCCGATTGCAGATTCCTCGATACCATTTCCAGAGCTTGGGCAAGAAAAGGGGCATATCGAGAAAGTCTGCAGGAATAAAAAAAAACATTACAGCCCAAACAGACATAGCAACTCCCCCGCACAAGCTGACGCAAACAAACCGCGAGAGAAAGTGGCAGCGGAACAAGCGAGCCAATAACGAGAGAAAACACATCAGATTTCACTCGGAGGCGCTCAGACGGAAAGCAGGAAGAAAGTAAAAATAATTGTAAAATTGAAACAATCCCTGCGAAATAGGATAGGACTCTGGGTCTTTCCTATCACTGGTTCATGGACACCATCAAAAACTGGTCCCAGATATCAAACTCAAAGACTCCAGAGACAAAAATTAACCCTCAAGGATACCAAGGAACGAATTCCTTAGTAGGCCTAGGACATTTCCAGTCGCCATACAAACAACATGTCAAAGTACCACATTGACAATAGTCGACCGAGATTGACCAAGCTCCTGGCATCAAAGGTTCGCACCATTGGGCACGGGATGACCAGAGTAGACCGTGGCCACAACCGACTGGAAGAAAAACTATCCACGAGTTCCAGACGTTTTTGATGGCTACCTAGGCAGGTATCGGGGAATCCCCAATTTCCTTTAGTCTAGATCCCCCTAGAAGACTGAAGGCCAGACGATTCCCTTTGCTCTGAAAGCAAAAAATAGAGGAATAACTAAATAAATTAATAGACCCAGGGTTTTGAACCTGTTGACCATGCTAAATGGGAAACGCAATCGTAACAACAAATAAACCAGACGGGTCGGTTCGAATCTGTGGATACAAGCTACCTGAACCACGCATTGCAACAAAGCGCATACCCGTGCCATCGTTATAACACTTACTACATTCTCTCGGTGGGAAAATTTCGCTAAACTATCTAGCGCAAGCTTAGCAACACTCCAGTAGACCCTAACGCTTGAAGCAAAAACAATGTGACCACAAAGGGGCATTCAAATGCAACAGACTCCAATTTGGACGAAGTGTAGCCCCAGCTTTCCACCTCATGGAACGCCTGTTGAATGTATAAAAGGAGTCGTACCATACTCGACGACGTCCTAATTTTCGGCCAAAGATCGACCCAGCTAAAAAAAAGACTAAAAGATGTACTAACTAAATTCAGAGACTGCCTAAAAGTAAAAAAGAAAAAGGACTGCTTAATGAATGATTGCGTCGAATTCCTGGGTTACTTAATAGACGGAGATATACACACCACTGACAAAAAAGTCAAAGCTATTAAAGACCACCAGAACAATGAACAAAACTGAACTGAGCATCTTTGCGGACTAATAAATTTTTTATAACGTGTTCCTACCCACAAAGCGACAATAGCGGAACCATTTCACCTAACTGAGATAAAAAAACAATTTGATTGGGGTTATAGAGAAAGAAAGCCTTCCAAAAAAAAACTTATTAACATCAACACCATTCTATCCAGTTTTAGTAACACACTTCCATTGACGGTGACCTGCGACCCTCACTGTTTGGAGTCGTGCCATCCTGAGTCACCAATTGCCAGATGGAAGAGAGGCACTCGTCGGATACTATCAAAGACTGTCTAAAACGAGCGTAATTATAGTCAATTGACAAGAGAAGCCTGGCAATCCGCCGCGGAGTGAAATGCTTCCACGAATATCTTATATGAAGAACATTTTGATAGTAACGGACCATAAACGCTCTGGGAATTTTGGCGGGAAACAAGCCAACACCAAACATTTTGTTCCCGGTGAATAGATGCGTCAGAATTCCTAGCAACCTATTTTATACTCTGAACATCTCCCGAAATAAATTCCCATCAGACGCGTTGAGCAGAGCACCATTACCGACTCTATAGAGGAAGACCGCACCGACGATGAGCACCTTGCAGATAGAGACATGCCCGATCTACCAGTATCTGCAAATGATGTCGCCAGAGCCACTTCAAGGACATTAACTGCGTTACTAAACTGGTAGTAAAGGCTGCCGGAAAATCAAAAAACTGAGAACTTTAAACTTTCCGACCAGACAAACTGAACTCTCAATTCAAAAAATTGTTTGTGTGGGTGATCGGTAGTTATCCCTTCCAAATTACAAACTAGGTACTGGGTATGCTTCACGAAGGCACCTGAATTGTTAAAATGAAAAACCTTGCTAGAAGCTATGTCTGGTGGCCAGTATAATGGACATCAATACTGGGTAAATTCTTGCAACCAAATGCCAAAGAAAAGGTCTTCGCCTCACAAAGCACCCATAAAGGATTGGAAACCCACGAGCCCCTGGTCACGAATCCAAATGACTTTGGTCCTTACTAAGGACATACTTTCTAATTGTCATGATGCTACTCAAATTGCTGAGGTTAAAATATGCCATCTAACAACTAAAAACGTTATTAAACAACTTGACAAATCTTCGCAACCCATGGCCTGCCGGACGTCTAGTGTCCAACAAAGGAGCACAATTAACGAGTATCCAATTCGAACAATACTAGCCTTCCTATATAAAGACATGCCCTAATGCCGGCCCACCCCCGCTGCAAATGTAGGCAAGAGAATTGTCAGATTTAACAAAAAGGGTTAGAAAAAATTGGACATCGGGATGTCCAAGATAAAAATAAATCGCTACTCACCTCCAGATATCACACCCAGTACTATAAAAAACAAAACCCGCGGAATTACTGAATGAAGAAAACTGAGGTCCCAATTAGACAGAATTGCACCAAACTATACACCAAAAACCCCTACTCATCCACTGTTTCAGAATTGAAATAGCACTAGTCTATGAAAAAATTTTACCCAGGGACCATTAATGGCTTCCAGAAAATCACACAAATTAAGCCCCGGTCCTACCGACTAAACTTACGACAGGCAGAAATGGAACGGCACATAGACCAGCTTCGGTCGAAACATAGAAGAAGTACAAACACAACCACAAATATTAAAAAACATGAAAATCAAACCAAAGAGGGGGGAATTAGAGAAAATGAATAATAGACCAATTTTAAGATTAAAACACAGAATACAATAACACAAAAAAAAGAGCAAAAAAGAACTTACAGTAGAAGAAAATTATAGAAGAGTCTCACTCGAAGGGCCAGCCCAGGCCAACGTCGACCTGCCTGAGAAACAGGAGGGGGGCAACAACGCCGCGCTAGAAATCAGCGCTGGTAAAATGGCTGACTCACCCTTCAGGCCGTTCCATGAGAAGACGGAGGAACACAACCCATCTGAACCAGTCGAGTCTTCCAGCAGAAATGGAACCGCAAGCCATGATCAAAAATCCCACCTGACTGCGCTAAGTCACACGTAGACTAAAACAAAGGGAGGTGTTGCTGTATGAAAAATACTAGACTCTAAACAGGATCCTGATTGGTCTAAAAACTGATGGGATTGTTTCAGATAGAAACAAACCACGACGCTGCTCAAAGCAGGGCAACCTATAAAAAGGCTGCCGCGGCTTGAGCCAATGTTCCGTTTCTCAACTGTTGTTAACTAATAAAGACTTCGTTGTTGGAACCCGGTCTACCTCGCGTTTTTCCGCACGGAACAGTCTGAATCTTAGTTTTGTCTGAAATGTTACTTCTTTCTCCTTATTGCATAATATATATTTACCTGAACAAATTCTGTGTTTGGACTATAATTTCAGCCTCTAGATCAGTGTTTCTCAGCCTTTACAACTTTCAGATGTTGTTGAGTTCAATTCCCAGAGTTCCCTCGCATCTCTTCAAGCCACCAAAGTTGAGAAACCCTGCCCTAATTCTAGTCATCTTGTCACAAGAAGTCCATGTTTTTGATAGTGCAATATCCACAGTGAAGGAAAATCCTACGAAGCTCTAAAGCAATGAAAACGGCATTGAGATTGAGCATACAGATAGTCTTCAACTTATAATACAACCATTACTTTAGCAATACGTTAGTAATAGTTAGGTGAAGGTACTGGCCTAGAAACCAAGGTATTGTTAATTCTAGTCAAACCTTAGGCATGAAAGCCAGCTAGGTGGACTTCTAGTTGGGGGCTGTGTCGGTGCAGGAGTGAGGAGCCGAGAGCCGCTCTGAAAGTATCCGATTTTCACTAGTTGGTGGCTTTTTGGAGTGTGTTGGACCTCAGAGGGGTAGGCAAAAGAAAGGGGAAGACATGGAGGTCTTGGGGAGGTGCTGTGATCCCAGAGACTGGAAGAAGAACCCCCTGAAAACCAACGGCAGAAGAGGGATATCGTGACAACCGTGACGATTGGAACCAGAGACACAGCAGCCCAGCCGAAGAGAAAAGAGGGAAACAGCAGGCTGAGCACTGGAAAGGCATATCTAAAGAAGATTTTCAGAATATTGGTGTATTGTGAAGGAAGCTCCAAATTGAGTGGTGTGGTGAAGCGGCAGAGTTCTTGACAGGAGCACTGACTTAAACAACGGCAGAAATTTATGCTGACTAATGGAATCGTGAAGCCTGAGGAGATGAAGTGTGAGATAATACCATTTGCTGTGCAAGTGGAGGAGTGAACTATAGAACCTTATTGTCCGTTTATTTGAGAAGTGGGGAAAGAAAGGAAAAGAAGTGAAAGTGATTAAGTGGTATAGGAAAATGAAAGGACAATTAATCGTGTATAACTTGGAAATGAACTTTTGATGCATTGAAAGATCAGAAGAAAGGACTGGGGAAAAGAAACTTTAATTTGATAAATATTAGCAGACAATCCTGACAACAAAATAAGAAAGATTTATTTAAGGTTTATAAGTGGAACTGTGACTGTGTGGGAATAAAAGAACAAAAGAGTAACAAGAAAATACACAGAGAAAGTGACTGTGCAACTTGGAATGAGGACATTTTGAATTAAAGAGTTATTGTAAGACAAGTAACAAAAAAAACCCTCTGGATCTGATTTAATAGATATTGGTAAGATGCAAACCTATTTAAGTGACGTTGGTAGAAAACTAATTTGATAGAGGTAAATACAGTATATTAGAAATTTGTGTACAGAATATTGCTTAATACCGATTGAACTTTTTGGATTAATTGAATAATTGTTGGAAAGTGATTCTATAAGCATAT
>BHFT01048730.1:0-29889 GCA_004320025.1 Laticauda laticaudata
TTTTGTGAAAACCCAAATAAAATGTTCAAAAAAAACCCCAAACAACTTTCTGAAAGCACATGATCCAGATAACCAATTCCTCCTCTTTTCAAAAGTCATTAAAATAAACAAATGTTGGGTTGTTTTTTCCTTTCATCTTGAGAGGAACATACAAATACTATTTCTTTCTCAGTTAGTGAGAATAAATCTTATCTCGTTTTATGTCAAATATTCTAAAGAAAGTTTCAGAAATATTCTAAAGAAAGTTTCTCAGATACAGGATTCAAGCATGATTATTTGGGCCATTCTCTCTCGGCCCAAGCTACCTCAAAGGGTTGTTGTTCTGGGGCAAAGAAGAAGGGGAAGGTGTGTTGGATATGTTCGCTGCCTTGAATAATTCATAAAAAAGGTGGATATAAATAAACATATAAATACCTTTTAGGAGCTAGTTCAAAATTGTAAGACCTTTCCATCAAGAGCCCACAATCTCATCCTATGGTATAGTTTTAAAAATTGATTTCAATCTGTAGGCTGAATGGGGTATGTCATCATCATATAAAATCCTCCTACAATTAAAATGACATTACAGAAGAAAAGCTTCCATTCTTCTAAGATGTGTACCACAAAACAATCATCCCTAGTTGAAAACAAGATGGAACAGAATTGTTTTAATTGCCTCACAGAATCTAGGAGGGTGTCTTAATGTGTCATAAAATAATTGTTTTGTTTGCATAATGAAATTACAAGATTCACCATACTGAGTCATATCTGTTAATTTCCCCATTTTATTTCTGTGTTTCTTTTAAAGTTGAGATTGTGAAGAAGGGTCTGAAAGGTTGCTGAGTTTTTTGTAACTTTTTGGTGGATCTTAACAATTGTATTATTTTCTTGATTATTTTAAAATGCTAATAGGCCAACACAGTGGAAATAGTTTTTCTTTAAGCTGAGTGGTTTTATTTCTGAGTAAGCATGTATCAAACCAGGAGTTTGAACTGCTGCCCAGTTTTAAAAACCTTATGAAATAAAAGATACTCATTATATATGAATTGCCATTATGGTCTAATAAGTTATTTCTAAATCTGCATGATATATAACTTAATGAATCCTTTTATTCAGTATATGCACATACATATCCATGGTGACTGCTCAAGGTACCTATTTTGGTTACATTACTAGCTTTCTGGAGCAAATTCACTTAAACCTAAACTGAACCTGTTTTACTCATTGCAATTGAAGTTGAATGGGATGCCTAAAACAAGTCACACAATAAGAAATAGTTGGTGAAGCACCAGATTTTCAACTCTGAACTGAAATGAGAGATAAGACTGTTATATGTCTTCCTGTCAAATAAATAGGTTCTCTACATGGATGAAATGTAGAAAACCTTGTATCTTCCAGATATTTTGAATTTCAAGTCCAATAATCTCATGATAGACGGGCCATTTGGGAACTGGAAGCAATTAATTACATGGTTTATCCAACACTTGATTCCTATTTCAAAAAGCAAGGTGAGCAATTCATATTTTTGATGTATCTGGCTAGTATATTGTATTTTCAGTCGTTATTTCTAACAGAGAGGTAACATATGTAGAATGCATCCTTGACTACTCCTTGAAATGTGTCCATCCTTTGCATAATAGATAGGCTTTTTCCTATTGAGATATCCTGTAGCCTATCCATCCATAAGAGGCTGCATGATATCATCTCTGAAGAATTAGGTCCAGCCAAAAGTAGACCAGGAATAAATTATTTCTCTCTGCAAACAGTAAGCTATTGCTAAGGGAAGGATAGCTCTATAAGAAACCTAAACTAGAAACTTTTAAAATTAAGGCAAAGGATACATGAAAAAAGCATGCTAAATACCCAGCACTGCTTTATATCAGGTTTATACAAAAGAATAAGGTCAAGAGATTTAGCTCTGTGTGCTAGGAGTTAAATGGTACATTTTTCTAGGAGCTGTTTCCATGAGATTTATTGGGATAAATGTCTGATTTATGCATACATTAATTGGGATATGTATGGACAATGGATATTTCCTGCAATGTCTTTGTTTATATCATACCATTGTATTATTGTGGTAAGAATAATTTCATGAAAGGGGTCATTAAGCCAAACTGATTTAATGGAGCATGGTTATGTCAAGCTATGTTTGGTAATACGTGAACTTGAATGGATATTCAAGGAGAAGCAGGAAATAGACTCACTTTAACAGTCTAATCCAAAATGACTGGCTGATAATTTCAAAACAATGTCACAGGTGCAAATGAGAACTGCCATTTACTGTGAGTTTGCATTTAATATGTTAGTTTTGAAAACTGTAAATAGCATTAGCTTTATGTATCGAGATGTGAGGCAGAGACATAAAGCAGAAATTGGAAAGATGGAGAGGAAATTGGAAATGTAACATTTCCCTTCCCTTCTGAAGAAAATCTGAATTTGCATTAGGGGGAAATATTTCTGTTGGTGTTGGGAGTGAAGATATATATTTCATTTATTTGCTAGCTCTATACCCGTGCTTCGCTACGAAGCTATGTGATCAGGCTTAGCTTTTGGGGAGGAAAATAAGGGAAAAAATTGTGCCCCTACCTATCAGCATCCATTGGTAGCATCCTTTCAGTGTGAGAGAGTTGAGGGCTGTTTGGAAACCGAAACATATTTGCTGTGTGAGCAAAAATGATACAGCAAGGAGCCTGGGCATGGCTTAGCTCAGCTGTTTTGTACTAAAGCTGGTTGCTGCTCTGAAACTGAAACTGAAACTCCTCTCCTCTGCTTTTGTTTTGCATTTGAAACAGATTTCTTTTCAGGTGGGGAGGGGGAATAGAACTCCTTAGCATCAGAGTATGTTAATAGTAATATATGAAATACTGATTCTCTGATGGTCATTTCAAAAAATCCTTTCTTAGTGAGCACCTAGAAGCCAAGAGGAACATTCCTGCCAAATTTCAAATTTGTAGGCTTTACGATTCTGGAAATTTTGTGATGATGCATGAGTGGTATTTTGCTTTTGTATATATAGATATCCAGAGGTGGGATGCTACTGGTTCTGCCTGGCTCTGTAGAACTGGTAGCTCTAAAGAGCAGCAGATACAGAACTGGTTCTGTGTCTGCTGCTGTTTGGCCTACCCGCCTGCCCGGGCTCTTACCTGACCTTTATTTCCTGTTTTTCAACGTCAGTTGCTTTGCATGGCACAGCTGAGGTTGAAAAAGCAGTAAAAAAAGGTGTTTTTCAAATGCTACGCATCCGCGCGTAGCACTCATCAGCTGTCCGGGAGGTACAGCTTTTGTACATGCAGCGTGCAAAACGTAAGTACCGAACTGGTAGCAACACCAGTTGAATCCCACCCCTGTAGATATCCTGCCCTTATTATTATTATAACTCAAGGCAGCTAACATGCCTTCTTCCTCCTTTTTTTCCCACAGCAACCTCCTTGTGAAATGGATTGGACTGAGAGAGACTAGCTGGCCCAAAGTCACCAGTTTGGCTTTCTTGCCTAAGGTAGAACTAGAACTCACAGTCTCCTGGTTTCTAGCCTGCTGCCCTAACCACTAGACCAAACTGGCTGTCCTAATGAGAAGTTCTTCCTAAACCAGATACTATCTTTGGACCAATTCCTTTAGGGCTGCAGCTAAGGAGAGGGGCGGCTATCCTTTGCCTTTCAGGACCACTGGCTCGTTAAATGAAAGTTCAGTTTGGACAATATGAAAGCTTGCAGTTTAAATCTTTTGCAGATTAGGAGGATCTTCTGTCTCCTTCTAACAGTTGCTTGAAAAAGTAGACAATTGGAACCGGCCCAAATTTGAGAGAAAAAACAAAGAACTGGCTCATCTGAAATAGGGAGCAGGTGTAAAGCCATGGATTGAAGTAGCAACAGCAGGGATGGTAATACACCTTGACTTCCTGTATCTTTCCCAAAGGTCTCCTTGCTTGTATTTTCAAACTCAAGTGCCAAAACAAAGGCAAATTGGCTATTTCAACATGAGCTCAAATGTTCAAATACCTTTTCTCATTCTTTTCATCAGCTGTTGCAGTGTGTCCCAGAAACAAACATAAAACATTGGAAGAAAATGTCTTAATCACTGAGTCTCTCCGCTATGTATTTATCTAAAAATAAAAGTCAGCATTTGGCCTATGGGTGTTTTAGTTTGTCTTTCCCAACTAAACATAAAAAGAGTGTGGTACAGTGGTTGGTATGTTGGACAATAACTGGGAAGGGCATGGTTCAAATGCAGTGGTGGCATTCATTTTTTTTTACAACCAGTTCTGTAGGCATGGCTTGGTGGGCATGGCAGGGGAAGTATACTGTAAAATCTCCAGTCAGAGGTGGTATTTGCTGGTTCTGTGAACTACTCAAAATTTCTGCTACCAGTTCTCCAGAACTGGTCAGAACCTGCTGAATACCACCTCTGGTCAAATGCACCCTTGGACACCAAAGCTGGCAGGGTCTTTTGGACTGTGCGTTGTCTTTCAGTCCAACCTACCTCAGAGGGCTGTTGTGGAAAACATTAGGAAGAGAAAGTATATCACTTTGAGTCCCTAAAGGAAGGGCATGAAACAGACAAACAGATGAATAATTTCTAGTTTTGTGATTGCATATTTATTCTGTTTTTTGCGTTTCTTTTATGGAAAGGGGAGGCATATACAGCTAAGAAGAATGATAAATGTTTTCTTCTTACCATTTGTCATTTTACACTTAAAAAAAAAAGTAAAATGTTACTTAACCAGCAGCAATAGTAATTTGTATAAGACTTAAACTGAAAGGTAGCCAGATTAATCTTTGGAACAGAAGCCACAGAAATGATTATGATAATCTTAAAAACAAATATATATATATTTTAAAAGCACAACTATAATGACGTGGGAAAATACCTGAACAAAGCTGAATACCATACATGTAAGTACCCACGAAAAACTTAAGAATATATATATATTACTGCTATATATGCATATATAATATATATATACATATATATATATGCATATATTTGTTTTTAAGCTCTCGCGGAGGTACTTACATTTGTGCTGTTAGCTTCCTTCAGAGTATTATCCCACGTCATTGTAGTTCTGTTAAAGTTGTAGCAACGTTTCAGCAGAATTCTCATCGCCATCATCAGGCTTCTGTATGAAGTGTTCTCACAGTTCCTCTGTTTCAAATTTGAGGCTGGTCTATTCTGATTGGCTATTAACCTGGGTCTGTGTTCATTGGACTTGGAGTTTGAGTTGATTGGTGTTCTTGGTTTCTTCGTCTGTTTTGTGGCTTGATTGGGCTGGCACACACTCTGTTCTTGTGTTGGAGGCTTTCAATGCAGCTTGGCTCCGTGTGAAAGGACGGATGCTATTCATCCAGCAAGCTGGGTTTCACCTGGGTGCCTTGTGGGGGTGTTTGAGTTGGAGCATATCAGAGGGAGTCGTGCTTTGTGCCCATGGCGTTTGCCTGGCTCTGTGGTGTGGAGATCTTTCTATTCTGAGAGTGCAGGCTTCCAAATGATTGACAGTCTGCTTGAATCATCTCTTCTATTCATGCTATCAGGTCTTTTCAATCTCTATCTGCTTTCTCTGATGATTCTGTGCTGGGGTTTTTATAGTGGCTAGGGCTTTAGTGCCATTGAAGTTGACTGATATGACCTGTGGCTCTTCATGTGTTGGACTAGTCGAGGAGGTGTTCCAGCTTTTTTACTGCATTTTGTGTTAATCCAGGTGGGTACTTATTCTTCTATTGTCTGTCCAAGTATGTGGCCGGCATATTACAGGGAATTTCGTATATGCCTTGGTTTTCCAGGTCAATTTTATCTTTGGGGTTTTTAAGGATGGCTGCTATTTTTTTGTCTGTTTTGAAGGCAGTCTTGATGTGATGGCTGTGTAGTATCTTACTGATTTTGTCATGTAGTAACCTGCTTATGCCGTTCTCTATTATGTCTTAGTGTGTTTTTGTGGATCAAGCAGGTGATTTTGTTTTTGTGAAAGCCGTTGGCGGTCAGTACTTTAGTCAGGGTGCATAGTTCATCTGGGAATGTTTGATGATTTCAAGAGTTTCTTTTATCGGAACTTGAGTGAATAGTGAAAAGTCCCGATAAAAGAAACTCTTGAAATCATCAAAAATAAATACCAACCAGCTAAAAACCTCATGGAACTAACAGAANTGTTTGTTTATTTCCGTTTCCATGGTGAACTTGATTTTGGGGTGTGTGCTGTTTAGGTGTGTTAGGAAATTGTTTAGGTTTTCTTTTCCATGGGGCCAAATCACAAATGTGTCATCGATGTATCTTAGCCATAGTTTGGGTTTGTGGGTGGCATTAGCCAGGGTTAATGCCAATAACTTGGCATTAGCCAATAACTTGGCTATTTTTTTGAGATTCACCTGAGATTGGGCCTACCTACAATTTTAGCTTAAACTGGAGTGAGTTATTGGCTGAGCTTACCCTTTCGGGTAGTTATATTTCCTCCTTTAAAATAAGTAAATAAGCTTGGATTTGTTTTATCCCTATTTATTGTGCTATCTCCCTATGGGTCTGGATAAAATTTTTGCAGAGTGTAAGTGGAGAGTCTTGAACCTCAAAAAAAGATTTTTTTTTTAATCACATCATTACTGTGAACTTGCAGAGATTTTATTTATCCTATCTAGATACTTATTTATCCTACCTAGATAAACTGGTCAGTCGTAGAGGAGATCAACCCTGACTACTCCTTCAATTAGAAGACTAGATCCTGAAGATGAAACTCAAATACCTTGGCCACCTAATGAGAAGGAAGGACTCACTGGAGAAGAGCCTAATGCTGGGAATGGTTGAGGGCAAAAGAAGAAGGGGATGACAGAGAATGAGGTCGCTGGATGGAGTCACAGAAGCAGTAGGCATGAGCTTAAATGGACTCTGGGGGATGATAGAGGATAGGAAGGGCTGGAGAAATGTTATCCATGGGGTCGAGATGGGTAGGACATGAATTCATGACTAACAACAAAGATATTTTTATTGTAATCTTCATGCCCCACATAGAAGGATATTCACACTTGTACAATTTGAGGCCCTGTCCTCAATGGCTACATAAATATCACAATATTCCTTTCCAAGATTGCCTTTGCTTGTATTAGGACAAAATGACTGAGGCTGTTGTACATGAGTTGTTAGACTTCCCTGTACAGTATATCATACCCCACTTGATTTCATTACTAAGCTTACTTACCTGTTGTAGTCAGTGAATATGCATCAGCAGCTGCAATTAGAAGATCGCTACATTCGTAATGATGGCCATTAGAAATTGTTGCCTTTGCTCTGTAATTGCTTAGTCCAGGTTTTTGCTCTTCCATTCCCTCTTTTCCATTTGTTGCCTGCCTTGTTGTCCAACCTTTTGCAACATTTTTATTCTCTGCCAAGTTTTTTGTCTTTTGTACCTTTGAGTTGATGTTGACTCCTGGTAACTGCCTGGACAAGTCCCTGCAGTTTTCTTGGCAAAATTTCAGTTTCCTTCTTCCTGGGGAGAAAGTGACTGGCTCAGGGTCACCCAGATGGCTTTGTGCCTAAAATGGGACTAGATCTCAGGATCTTCCAGTTTTTAGCTTGGTGCCTGAATCATTACACCAAATTGGCTTTCTTAAATGTGATTTACCCATGTTATGTGTGTTTGTTGTAGACCGTACACTACTACTTATATTTATTTTTAATTACAGAAAGTATCACTGATTTTAATTTCTGTAGATATATGGGGAGAACAGGATCACATTTTTTTGCCTGGAACTTTTCAGAATGAGTGTGGGCACAAGAATAATAGTATTTATTTAGTTAATGCATAGCCTTTCTTGAGTTAGTGGCTTAATGAGTATTAAGAAATGTAACACTCTGTTGATCTATAGGAAGTTTCCAGTCAAATCGTTAAACTAAAGTAATCAGTAATTCATTTGTGTTATGCTTAGCCTGAAAGTAGTTTATGTACTTTGGTCATATTATATCAACAAAGCTATTGATGAATAAACTGGTTTATAATGTAGCATGATGTACGACGATCAAAAACTATAGTCAAAACACGATTTAGCACAACATTTTAATTCAGTTTGTGAATTGGATTCTAATATCTGCAGTGATATATCATATGTTATACATCTTATTATATTTTATCATATTTAATGTTGAAGTTCAGAACATTCCTCTTTCAGCTTACGTTTTGTTGCATGGTTCTCTGAGAAGATCACTCTAACATTTCAACTATTAAAATGATTGGAGTCACAATTAGTAATCTAACACATTTATGAGTTACTTAGGTCAAAACCATTTGATGAGCTTCATAGCTTCATAGGAGTTTTAGATATTAAACAGGTTCCATAGTTCAGACATAATTCTACATCTCATTGTAAACAGTACATGTTAAGGAACCAGGAAGGCAACTGGAAATAGCCAATTTATTTCTCCACTATAGAACACTTGGTACTCTTGTCAAAAACCGAGCTTTACATACTATTATTCAGTCAAATGTTCCATACATGACATGTGCTCAGACTTTACAACATGCTTTTTTAAAAGGCAGGAATTTTAAGCTGGGAACCACCATATAGAATCTTCTGGGAACTTTACATGGTTCTCTATGTAATCACTTGGTGCATTGTTTTTTCCACTGAATAAGAAACAGCTGACCATATAACATCCTGAAAGTAATTTAAAAACAGAAAATTGACTTATAACTTTTTATGATCCTAGACTTCAAAGAGAATTTAAGCCAGTAACTATTTGAATTAATCAGAATTTTTTTAAAAATCTATTTTTATAGAAGGGATCTGGTAATAAATATGTAGCAGGTGGTTTTTTCCCCCAACATAATGTTTCCAGGTTTGTTTTGTTTTTGTGCGAGAGTTTGACTGAAACTCCAATTTTACATCAGATTAAAAAAAAAAAAACTTCATTCAGTATAAAGGTATTGCCTTCAACATACAGGGTTGTAGTGTAAAATATTCACTTAAAGTTAATGTAGATCATATTTCCTAGGAAAATACAAAAGAGAAACCCAAAAACGGGGACAGATATTGAAAAAGATGAACTAGGATGCAAAATTAACAGCTTATGTTTATAACTTTGCTTTACAAAAGAAAATTAAAAAAGAATCCAGTGTTTTACAAAATGCATATTCTAAAAAGATACCAAAAATCAAACAGCACAAGTAAATTTATTTTTTTTTAAAGTTCAGTCTCCATATAGTATACATGAGTATAAAAAAATTGTTAAGTGATACCATTTGTATGGTAAAAATTAAATAACCAAAAATAAAGCACAAAAATGCATTTTGAAAAATAAATCCAAAAGGGCAGCTTTCTGAAAGAAGGCACTGTCCTTTATAATAATGGACATATGGCCACTGTATTTTAAGTACAGAAAAGCTAGGAGGGTCAGCATTCCATCCAATCCAGTGGATTTTTTCCCCACTGTAGACAACAATATGCTTTTTATTAATCCCTAATCAGCACATGATAGCTGTAGATTTTTCTCTCTATTACAGCCTTTGTGACTTCTACTAGCTAGCCCAACAGTGGATGAACTTCTGAAATGATCTGAACTTTCTGACTACCTCTGAAGACAAGAGATTTGAGAAATTAATGAAATTGTTTACATTACAAAGTCGACAAAAGGAATATTATTTCCATGAGCAAATAATATTCCTTTTCTAGACTTTGTAATGAAAGTGATTAAATTCTGATATGCATGTACCAATGTAAACCACACAGCAGGAAACTGGTTTTAATAACAGAAATGCAAAAAAAAGTATTTAAAAATGTTTTGTCCGGAAAAACACGAGGTAGACCGGGTTCCAACAGCAAAGTCTTTATTTCTTAGTCAGAGTGTAGAAAACCGGTTCCAACAGCAAAGTCTTTATTTCTTAGTCAGAGTGGAGAAAAGGAACATTGGCTCAAGCCGCGCCGGTCTTTATATCATTTTCCCGACCGGCTTGTAGCCAATGACAATTGTTTGATTTTGCCACCTTCCCGCGGCTGCAGGGATTGGTCTTTTTGAACCAATCCCTTTTCGTTCTAAGTAACCAATCAGAATGTATTATTTGAAACCAGTTATTTGCATACAGAACACCCCTCCCCTCTTAGTTTGGTCCTAAGTCGTGACGTAGTCTCGTAAGTAGGCGGGGCTTCTTCTGACTCGACTGGACCTGCTGCCGGTTTCATTTGTGTGTGTGTCTTCGACCCGGTTCGGATGGTGCTGCTGTTCCTCTGTGCTTCTCTCTTGGAACCGTCTGGAAGGGTGAGGCCTTCATCATGCCGCCGCCTTGAGTTGCTTGGGCCGGCGGCTTTCGCCCGCCCCTCCCGTTTCCTCCGGCAGGTTGAGCCGGCTTGCTGGCCTCCTTCGGTGGGTTCTCCTCGCAACTTTCTCCAAACAGTGAGTCTCCATTTTGCTCTTTTTGATTAGTTTGTTTTTCGGCATTGTTTTTAAACGGTTCTTTATTTATTTTTCGTGTTTCCCCCCTCTCTTTTGGTTTGAAATTCGTAGTTTTTGTTGATTGTTGGTGTGTGTTTTTCGTTCCTTTCTAAATTTTGGGACCGGAGCTGGTCAATGTGCCGCTTCCATCCCTGCCATCGTCTACTGTTAATCGGTATGATTTGGGGCCTTTAAGTCTGTGACTTGCTCCGGTACCCATAATGGTCTCCCGTAAAATTTTTCGCATACACCAAATCGCCAAATTTTGAAGCTCCTGAATCGTGTAGAGGAGTCAGGGGGGGTTTCTGGTGTGAAGTTTGGGTGTAGCCGATCTAGCTGCGATCTGAGTTTTCTCCCCATCAGTAGTTCTGATGGGGTTTTGTTGGTTGTGGTACTTGTTTGTTATATGTTGGCGGGGGAGTAGCCTGTTTATTTTGCTTTGGACGTCCCCAGTGTCCATCCTTTCCAAACCCTCCTTGGTAAACCTGACCTTCTTCAGGCCCTACCGTTTGCCGCCGGATGGGCCGGCGCTGTGAGGGCATGTCTTATACCCAGGGAGGCTAGGTATTGTTCGAATAGTAGGGCTGGTTTAGTTGAGGCTGTTATCGGACACTAGTACGTCTGGCAGGCCGTGGGTTGCAAACAGGTTGTCTAGTTCCCTTTTACCATTTCTGTTGTCGTTGATGGCATAATTTTTACCTCTAGCCAATTTAGAGTATGCGTCCACGACAATCAGAAATGTGTGTCCCTTGGTCGGCCCGTGAAATCGAATATGGTCCGCGACAGGGGCCCCTTGGAACTTCCCAGTCCCTTATGGGTGCTTTTGGAGGAGAATGGTCTGGCTCTCTGGCATTTGTTGCACGAGGTGATCCCAATCATTCAATGTCCTTGCTCCATGCCCGGCACCAGACATAGCTCCTTGCCAGGGCTTTCATTTTAACAATTCCCCGGTGTGTCTCCTCATGCAGCATGCTCAGTACCTTGTTTTGGCAATTTTGTTTGGAATAACTACCCGCTCACCCACAGGTAGACATCCCTTTCTATAGAGAGTTCGGTTTGTTACTGCGTCCGGTAAAGGTTTAAAAGTCTCGGTTTTTGATTTTCCGGCAGCTCTACCCTACCCGTTAAGTATGCGGGCAGTCAGTGGTCTTTTGCCGTGGCTCTGGCGACATCATTCATGGAGATGGGTAGATCGGGCAGGGTCTCTATCTGTAGGGCAGTCATCGTTGTGCCGGGTCTCTTCCGTAGCTGGCAATTGCTTGTAAAGCGACCGCGCTGCGAATTTCGGGCTGTTACCGCCCATGCCTGGAATACCCTGCTCTTGAGTGGATGCGCGCCACCCGGTGTTGCTCGCGCATCCTGTATTAGGGTGTATGGTAGGCTGCTAGGAACTCCGACCACCTAGTCATTCTTGGGGACAGGATGTTTTGGTGTGGGCTTGTTTCCCGCCAAGATTTCCAAGTAGCGGGTTTGTGGCTGTGACAATTTGAAAAACCCGCCCGTAAAGGTATTCATGTGGAAAACGCTTTACCCCCAGCGAACAATGTAAGCCTCTCTGGTCCAGTGGGCTGTGAGTTTCCGCTCGGCTTTTGACAGAGTTTTGAGTAGTACGCCGAGGGGCACCTCTTTCCGTTCCGGGAGTTGGTGGCTCAGGATGGCTCCGACTCTCCAAACAGTGGAAGCGTCACAGGTCACTCTCAATGGTTAGCGTTGTCGCTAAATTGGATGTAGAACGGTGTTTGAATTCGCAATCTTTTTGTTTTGTTGAAAGCTTTTTTTCTTTGTGCCCCCAAGTCCAAATTGCTATTTTTGTCCAGTAACCGGTGTAGCGGTTCTGCTATCGTGCTGCCTTATTTGGTTGTAGGAAAACCGTTATAAATTTATTAGACCAGAATGCTTGTAACCGCTTTTGTTCTGTTGGTTTTCTGGTGCGTTATTTATGGCTTTAGTTTTTCTTTTCGGTGTGGGTGTATACCCTCTCCGTCTATTAAATAGCCCAGAAATTCGATGCCTCTTTTTAGCCAGGCAGCACTTTTCTTTTTTTACTTTTAGTCCAGCTTCCCTAATTAGTAGTACATTTTGGAGGTGTCTGTTTAAGTTGTTTGCGTTTTTTTGCTGAGATTAGGACGTCGTCAAGTACGGTACGACTCCCTGTATGCCGTTTAGGAGGTGTTCCATGTGAGGCTTTGAAAAACGCCTTGGTGCCACACTGACGTCCAAATTGGAGTCTCTTACATCTGAATGCCCTTTGTGTGTAACTTATAGTCTGTGCCTCCGCTTTTCGGGGTTCTACTGGGAGTTGTTGGTTATGCCTGTGCCAAAGGTGCGAGTTTGGCAAAAAAAATTTGTTTTTTTCCCTCCCCCAAAGGGGAAATTTTTTTTTGGTTTAGCAAATTGCTTGGACTACTGGCACCGGGTATGCCCGCTCTGTTTGTAGTGCGTGGTTCAGGGTCTCTCTTGTAGTCACCACAAGATTCGGGATTGACCCATCAAGCTAATAGGGTGTGGACTATCGGCGTTTCCATTTAGGCATGTGTCCCACCAGAGCTCTAGCACCCCCTGAGCTTACAGTTTATTTAGCTGTTTCTTCAATCTTGCTTTTAAAGCCAAACGGAACTCGGCCTGGCTTTTAGTCTTTTAGGGGCTTACCTGTGGCGTCTAGACTGAAAGAAATAGGGTTTCCCCGTCGGTTACTTGCCAAGTGAGCCGTCGAACACGTTTGGAATTCCCAGGTGATTGAGGTCTTCCTCCCAGTCGTTGTGACTCACTCGGTTATCCCGGTATCCGCGATGCCCAAAGGCGCGAACCATTCGATTGCCCAGGAGGCTCGGGCCTATCGCGGTTGACTATGGTCAACGGAAAGTACCTCGACATGCTGTTTTGTTACGAGGACTTTGAATTGCGCCCATGCAACTACTGGGATTCGGTTTCCCTGTAGTCCTGAGTGATTAGCCCTGCTTTTTAGTTCTGTCGGGTCGGATATCAGGAACTAGTTGTTTTATGGTGGTTGTTCTCACGAGACCATGGATAGGAAAGATCCCGAGTCCCACTTCCATTTCGCAGGGCTTTCCCTTCATTCTTACTGTACGTTAACTTTCCTTTTCCGCCTTTCCGTCTTAGGCGCTCCCTATTTGTACAGTTGTTGATTGTGTTATTCTCTCTGTGGCGGTTGGCTTGTTTCGCGGCACTTTTCTCTTCTCTCGCCTGGGCTCGGCTCGTGTGGGGGAATTTGGTGCGTCTCGTCGCGGCTGTAGTTTTTTGCTGTTTCCTGCAGACTTTCTCGATATGCCCTCGTTTTCTTGCGAACTTCTGCAGATTGGCATCGAGAAACCTGCATTTCCGCTCTCGGGTGACTTCCTCCGCAGCCAGCGCATTCCCGCCCAAAATGTTAGCTCGTAGTCGACGCTGCCTTTCTTGCGGCATGCGCGTGCGTGGATCCTCGTCGTCGGTCCCCTTCTGGTTCCGTTCTGACTCGGACTTCGCCATAGTCTCGTGGTGGGTGGTAACCGGGAGATTTTGTTTCCTTCTTGTGCGGGTTTTGCTTCATCCCTGCTTGTGTTCATCTGTCTCATTGGTTAACGGCCGATTTTTTCGCGCGGCTTCAGCGGCTGTGGCTTCCGCGATTGCCTCAACTAAGGTTATTTTTAGGCTTGTTCAGTAGCTTACTTTTGCGCTGTTTGAGTTCACTTAGTCCCATATATCACTCGGTCTCTCATAAGGCCTCATCGAGGTTTTAAGAATTTTGCACTACTCTCCCCTATCTGTGCGGAGATGCCGCGCCGACTGGACTACGAAATCAGCTACCGTCTCACCTTCTTTCTGGTCTCTCGGCTAGAATTCATGCCGTCTTAATGAGGTGTTGAAACACCGTGGTGCGGTAGTGCGTTTTCATAGTTTCTGGAGTTCGGACCAGGTTAACTGTTTAATGTCTCGGGGCTTCGCCAGGGCTTTGTCATTTGAAAATGGTCGGTCCGCAGTGGCGTTTAGAAAAACGGCTCTTTTTGCGTTCTTTGAATGTCCTCCATCTCATTTTGCCTATCCAGTGTACATCTGGAAGCGGTCTGCATACGAATCCCCAGTTTCCTCGTTCGGATTAAAAGGGTAGCGGCGCGTATTGTTGCGTGTTTCCCAGCCATTCTGTTGTCGTCTGGGAATTTTCTTTCACCGCGTGCTCGGGTCTCGCGTTCAGACAATCCCACCTTCGTCGCCAGCTGTTTTGTCGGAAAAAACACGAGGTATAGACCGGTGTTCCAACAGCAAAGTCTTTATTCTTTAGGTCAGAGTGTAGAAAGAAGGAACATTGCGCTCAAGCCGCGCCGGTCTTTTATACATTTTCCCGCCGCGCTTGTAGCCAATGACAATTGTTTGATTTTGCTGCCTTCCCGGTGGTCGGGTGGCGGGTATTGGTTCCTTAACCAATCCCTTTTCGTTCTAAGTAACCAATCAGAATGTATTATTTGAAACCAGTTATTTGCATACAGAACAAAAAATATCAAGTTCTTTGCTTATCATGCATAATCATAGCAGCAGAGATGTTTAAAGGTTTGAAATCCCCATTATGTGGTGCTACTTAAAAATCTCCTGCTTTGAAGTGCATTTTTATGTGAGCTGCCTGGAGTATGGGATATCAGGCAGGATTTCAATTATGTAAATAAATTAATAAAGAATTTTCATGGAAGGGAGAAACATTCTTGCCTCCTGAATAATTTTGATGAAGCAACTCATGTGGCAGTTACCTGTTACTTAGTCTTGTAGGCTCCTAAATGTTGTTGGGCTCATAATAAATAAGCCCAATCTTTAGAAGACTGAGATGCAAAAGAGCTTTGTACACACAAATTACTTTTTCCAGTAGAGAATTGAGAAGATGCCAATCAGGTTCGTAGAAAGCAAAAGAACAAATGATGGAGGGAGCTGTTCCATCAAAACTACCAAGACTTACAATGTCCATGATAAGTATGTGCAAGTTGTTGTACAAGTAGACTGCTGAAGCTTTTCAGAAGCTGTCCCATGATGTGTTTTTTTTTAATTTCCAAAGTGCTCTGAGATTTCACCTTTATTCAAGAGCAGGGGTCTTCAAACTTGATAGCTTTTAAGACTTGTGGACTTCAACTCCCGAATTCCTCCTCCAGTCCTGTTAGCTCAGGAATTCTGGGAGTTGAAGTCCACAAGTTGCCAAGTTTGAAGATCCTTGTTCTAGAGCTTGGCTAGATTCTTATATTGAGTTTCATACCATATTTATTTGGTTTTGAGTTTCCTGGCTGAGTAGTTTGTAAATCATAGTTGTCAACCATTTTTGATTAAGCAGCACACTTAACTTTTGACATGCCAAGGGTGACACTCCAATATGTTTATTGAGTCAGGACAAAGAAGAAGAAGGAACCAAGTAAAACAATACCTTTGATTGAATTTATTTAGCTTGATTATTCCCCACATGTTGGATAATGTTCCTATTCTGCCACAGTTGGAATTTTAATTTAGTACCAGTTTTCGGGCCTCTGGGGGCTGCACCCAAGGCTTTGGAAGACCAACCATGGAGTTATAAGTTAGCACAACCTGTAACTGAGCTAATTATGATTTAATTAGAAAAATGTGTTTAAAATAAATTTGATTAAGTGTGGTTCATAAATCTGATCCCCAAGTCAGTCTCTGAATGGGAATGCTTTCTTTCTGAGCAGCTTAAAATATTTTCTCTTTCTTTGTAACAGCTAAGCAGACAAGAAATTTTCATGGTAAAGTCCCATGATACTAATAGCAATAGCACTTAGACTTATATAGCACTTCATAGTGCTTTATAGCCCTCTCTGAGCAGTTTACAGAGTCAGGATATATGAAATGGCCAACAATATGAAATGGCCTGACTGGGAAGCCAGATAAGGATCAGATCTCAAACATGTGATGGTTCAACAACAGGACAGCCTACTATTTTTGGAAAGCCACCAAGTTCATCTAAAGAGCCAACAGAGAGATTTTAGAGACAGTAGAGTTCCTGCAAATGATAAAGGGGGTCAGAGAAACTCATGAATTGTGTCCTAATGGAAGCTGAATTTGAAAATGCAGTTGTCTGTAATTCATGCATTTTTTTACAAACTTCCTTTCTTATTGGAAAAGTGTATGGTGTATGAGCAAGTTAATGTATGCTTTTGTATGTAGTTCATTTGGGATTGAAGATAATGTTTGTTATGTTTCTTTATGCATGCCTTCAAAAAGAGGAAGAAAGAAGGAAGAAAATTATTTTAAAACTCAAACCTTCCCAGGCCCAAAAATAGAGTTGTGTTTTTTCTTGCCTTTTTTGAACCTAAAATCTGGTTTCCAGGTAATCTCAAATCCTGACAGGTTTAGCCCTAGTCCCCCTTTCAGACTAAGCTTTGAAAAGAGACAACATCTATTTTAGATAATCCTTTATTTATTGTGTACTATTATGAGGTTTATAATTGCTTTTCCTCGTGAAATGTGAAAGGAACATTTCTATAATATAAGGAAATGGTATGTAGAAACTTTTGTATATACTTCAGATAAAGGAAACAAAATTATACCATTGCATTAGGCATCCATTCAAACTTATTATCTTTAATAATTCCTCTCTAGACAAGGAAGAGACAAGGATTTAGACCTCTGGGAGACGTGGGAATAGCCATCTTGCTAAAGCCACAGTCAACGCATTTGAAAGGACACTAAGTTGGCATACTTTTCTAATCACTCTCGGAAATTGCTATTTAACTGCTAGGGACTTTTGCATCCACAAATGACTTTCCTTCAATCTTGAGGAAAAGAACTTTTCAATACAAGTTTTTTAAAAATATTTTTTTGGGGGGGAGTAAACAGCAGAAGTGTGACTAAACCTTTTAGAAAGTTACAAATGGACTAAAGAATCCTTTCCATAGGAATGTTTTATTTTGTTTTGAATTCTTTGTAAAAACATAAGACTTTAAAAATTGGACCCTAGAAGAAGCTAAATGTTACAGTTAAAGAATAATACTGAAAATTGGCATATAAATATAGAACGAAGCAAACATTAATATTAAACATATTGAATGATATTTTTGAACAAGTTAATTTTAACAGTGCCTCTATCTCTACACAGTAGATAGTGTTTAAAAGAAGTTATGGAAGAGGAACAAATTTTGAAAGTAGATTTAAAGAGAACAACTGCAAGAATGACATAGAAAAAGATGTTACACTAGACTAGGGGTGTCAAACTCATGATGACACATTGTCATCACGTGACGTATCTCTCAGATAGTGCTCCATTCAAAATCCAAGAAAGAAATACTTAGACTCCATTAATCAGAGAAAAGATATCTTTTACTGGAAATCCAAGTGGTAGCACAAAATAATTCTGAATCTGAGAAAATGGGCGCATAAATCACATATACAAAATATGGCAACGTTCCCATCCCCAAATAGTTCAATTGGCTCATCCAATTAAAGTTGTGTATAATCATCATGTGGGTATCTCCAGGTGGGATGAGGCCTCTGTCCGTTGACCTTGACAATATTTTGATAAAGAGTTGCAGCTGTGCATAGCATAAGATAGAAGCCTAAGCAAGAACATTCCCCCAACTTGTAACACCTCCGGCTCGCTTCCCATAACCATGTCCCCCCTCTTCCCCCGTTACTTATGAAAAGCTGAAAGAATGTAAAGCAAAGGAAGAAAATCTTGAAGGCTGACATTCGGCCTCCTGCAAAAGAGGCATTAGTCCTATAAAAGATAAAAATAGAAGATAACAGAAAAATACATGTAACACCATAATACTATATTTTAGCTTTATCAGGATATTCAGTACGAAACAAGCTTAAGAGCTCTAACATCCTTCTCATTCAGCCATTCAGACTGGGAAGGAGGAAATGTTTCCAAACAACCAAATATTGGAGTCGAACCCTTTGTTTTCGAGAATCAAGACTTTCTTAATTTCAAAATTAACAATGGCACAGGGGGATCGACCTGAGGTCGGTCTCAAGTCAGAGGTATGTTCAGGTTTTAATAAACTAACATGGAAGACAGGGTGGATCTGTCTGAGGTTTTAAGTAATTTCAGTTGGACTGCCACAGGTTTCACAATTCATTCAATTGGGAAAGGTGCAACATACTTAGGTCCAAGCTTTTTTGACTTTTGTGTGGTCTGCAAATATCTGGTGGATAAAAAGACCTTGTCACCAACTTGATATAGGTTTTTGTGGAGTTCTATTTTATCTGCAAATTTTTTATGGGCTTGATGAAAATCATCTAATGCTTTACAGTAACCGGCCAGGTAAGCTGAGCTGTGTTATCCATTCATCTAATGACTGAATGTTAGGTTTCTCCTGTGGAAGCTCGGGTATGGGTACAAAGTCTGTCCTGAGCTACTTTAAATGGAGTAAATGTACCTAATTGTTATATGCCACCTCAGTGAATGGCAGTAGGTCAGCGCAATCATCTTGCTGAATAATTTATATAACATCTAAGATACTTTCCAATATTGAATAAGTCCTCTCACAAGCCCCATTGGTTTGTGGGTGGTGGGCAGAGCTTAAGCCTGGGCGGAGCCCAATAACTTCAGGAACTCCTTCCAAAAGTTTGAGGTAACTGGATACCCCTGTCTGAGATTATGCATTCAGGAACCCATGATAACCTGTAGATATGTAAAATAAACAGTTTAGCCATGTTTTCGCAGATGGGATTTTCGCACAAGATATGAAAGTGACCTGTTTGGAAAACAAATCAGTTACTACCCAAATAACTGTATTCCCCCCACTTTCAGGTAATTCCACTAAAAATCCATAGAGATTTCCTTCCATGAGAGATTGGTCTAGCCACATTTTGGTAAGCCTGCTGTTTACCAGAGAGGCCGTTTGGCTCAGGCACAGATAGGACAGGTAGCCACATAAGTCTCAATGTCCTTTTTCAAGGTAGGCCACCAAAATTACTTTTTAACCAAGTGTAGGTCCTCACGAATCCAAAATGTCCAGCAGCTTTAGAGTCATGAGCTTGCTGTTATATTTGGTTTCTCAGCTTTGCTGGCTCATATAATTTGGCCCCCACCCATGCCATCCATCTCAACTGTACAGTTATTTGAGTGAGCAAGGAACCAATCATCAAGCTTTAGAGCCTTTTTTAATTGTGCAGATTAAATCATTTGATAAATCCACTTCCTCCTTTTTCTGGGCTCTGGTAACCACTGGAGTCGCCAACTGTTTGGTTGGGACAATAGGCCATATCATTCTTGTTGAGCACTATTATATTGAATTAATCTAGATAAAGCATGCGCAATGAGTTCTTCTCCACTGGAAAAATACTTCAATGAAAAATTAAAGCGTTTAAAAGTACTGCGCCCAGCGAACTTGTTGGAGGACAATTTCTAGAGCGTTTTCAACACCTCCAAATTTTTTATGATCCGTCCACACCTCAAATGGTGTTTTGCCCCTTCTAGGAAATGCCTCCAGATTAACAGAGCCCAGCGAACTGCAAAGCTTCTTTTTCCCAGATGGCCCATCTTCTTTCGGTTCGGTTAGTTTATGGAAGTTATATGCACATGGTTGCAGAGTCCCCGTCTTGTGTTGCTTGTAATAAATCGCCTCGACTGCTACGTCACCTCGCATCGGCTTGGATTATAAAAGGAGTGTCCAGGTGCTTGAGCACTGTTCAGCAGCAAACACGTCATTTCAGCTTCTCAAAAGCAGCTTGGCACTCCATGGACCACTCCAGTGGTTTACTAGGCTTCGGTTTCACTCCCCTTTGGTTTTTAGGAGATTTGTGACAAGCATTGCAATCTTCGCAAAAGCAGGGATCGATTGACAGTAAAAATTAGCAATCCCAAGAAGCATTGAAGTTGTTTCCAGGTGCGGGGAGGGCCCATTCCAAAACAGCACGAACTTTCCCTGAATCATTTCTATGCCATCATGTGATATGCAATAGGCTAAATAGTCAATTTTTTCCTGGTGAATATCATACTTGGACAACTTTGTGTACAGTTCAGCAGCTCGAAGTTTTTCCAGAACTGACCACACTAGTTTCACATGTTCATCAGAAGTCTCCATGTAGATAAGAATATATAACAAGATAAATCAACACCCTTTTGTATAAATGTTCATGCAACACCTGATTTTATCATTTGCATAGATACTGCAGGGGCCCCCTGTAGGCCAAATGGAAGAATGTTGAATGGAAACAGCCCATTGGGCAGTGAAAAGCAGTTTTCCATTCATCCCTTCCTTAATTTGAACGCTGTAGTATGCTTCTCTTCAGGTTGAGTTTCATAAAAAATTTCCTTTGGCCAAGTGGGCCAACATATCCTTCAACAAGGGGAGGGGGGTACATGTTCTCCACCGAAATGTCGTTGAGGTTCCTATAGTCAATACTATATTCAACAAGCAGAGAGCCATCTTTCTTCTCACAGAACAATACTGGGGCCACTATATCGAACCCTAGCAGGTTGGATGAAACACGGTTCCAAATGTTTTCAAATAAATGACACAGCTCTTCTAGCTTCCACGGTGTCATTGAGTACAGTTTTGGTTTTGGAGTTTTCACTCCTGGCAAAATTCAATACTGCAATCTGTTGAGCGATGCAGCGGAGCTTGTCCAAGGCCTTCTCACTGAATACTCCTTTAAGTCACTCAATTCCTCTGGAATTTTTGTCCCTCCTCAGATTCTCGTTCAGTGTGTGGTCCAGAACTCAGATGGCATTCTGGGTTTCAATTGAGATTGCCCATCCCTTCTGGGGGTTGGTCAGTATATATGCACAATGAAATCCCTCTCCCAGTCGAACGTGGGGTTCCATTTCTGGAGCCAGGAAAAACCCAGTATTATGCGAATGCTCCACCAGAGCCACAAATAAAACACAAAGTCTCTCTATGCTTCCCCATTGTCATTTCTATCGGTTCCATAATGAAATGTGCAGGGCCACCCCAGCTACCGATCCAATCTATTGGCAAAGGCTATGGCATTTTTCCCCTTTTGGCTCATGACAATGGGTACCCTTAATCTTCACTGGAATGGCCATAGGACCCTTGATTTGGACTTACTAGTGAGTCATCTTCCAGTTCGAGTTCACTACTTGGAAGAGTTGGAGTTTCCAGGGCTCCTCTCTTTTTTGAGGGGCGATCTCATCCCAACCTCTGCTGCTTTAGCGCCGTTCGTGAGGCTTTGCTGGGGGTTTCAGTTTTCTTCTTCCTCCTAGTGCCACCCTTGGCTCTTTAGCTTGGCACGCAGTCTGCAGCCCGGTGGCCTTCTCTTCCCACATCAGAAGCATGCAGTGGGTCGTGGTTTTACCTCATTCCTCCCTTTTGAGGTTTAAGGTTTCTTGAGGCCAGGTGGGAGGATTTGCTCCAACCAAGCCCCCCAGCAATGCTGTTTTGGGTCAGATCAATTCTACATCTGCTGCCAGCACGTACCACAGATGCAGCTCACTGGGGTCTCTTCCAGCATACAGCTTTGATAAACATTCTTCATATCAACCCATCTTAAAGCTTCTATCAAGCTCCCTGGGACAGCCTCGATATGACATGCCAGCTTTCTAAATCCTGGGTGTAATCAGCCATTGATCTCCGCCCCGATTTATGGTCTTCATCACAAATTCTGCCATATACATTCAGCAAGTGGTGGTTATATCAAAACTGGCCGCAAGTACAGTTAATGAACAGGTCATAATATCATCAGCTAGGGGCATTATTCATTAATGCAAAGTCACCATCTACTTTCAGCTGTTCTTTTCAAGAGACCTCGGTAACAACATCTAACTTTGGCTGCTTTCTGAGAAAAATCCTCTCTGCACTATATCTCCGTGATGGCTCCAAGACTTGTGCCAGGAAGAATACCTCAACTCCTTAGAGATCCACCCCCCTCATTTTACTTCCAACGGAGGCACTTTGAGTTCTATGCCTTCTGGCAATTACTCCCCTGCTTGGGGCCCGGGTTGCTTCTACCTTTTGCGCAGGCCCAGGTTGATTTTGGGGGGGCTGCTCTGATTCTTCTGGCTGGGGCTTCCTCTCCCTCTTCCCCCTCATACCTTTGATCAGTCTGAGTTTCTCGCACGCTTCATTTAGAAGATGCAGGCCTTGAGTTAGTAAAAATGTGTTTCTTCCTTCTCTTGCCATGGCTCTTCTCTTCCACGCTGATGGGTAGTGGTCACTTCTGGAAAGAGGCTTTTCCTCAGGATGCTTTCAGCCAACTCCCAGGGGACCATTTGGGTTTACAGCTGGTGTTTCGCCAAGACATTAATTCTGCTAACAAATCAGCTTCCCCTGCTGCCTTAACAGCAAGGAATCTGGTCTCCAGTCGTTCCCAGCCTTCTTGGTCGCTGGCTGGATATAGACATTGTGTTCAGATCCCCTCGGAAGAAAATTTATTAATTCTGCGTGTGGGCTCGTAAAGTCAGATTCAGAATAATGTCAGATGGTGCTCCATTCAAAATCCAAGAAAGAAATACTTAAGACTCCATTAATTGGAGAAAAGATGTGCTTTTACTGGAATCAAGTGGTAGCAACAAAAGAATTCTGAATCTGAGAAAATGAGCGCGTAATCACATATACAAAGTGATGGCAACATTCCCACCCCAGTAGTTCAAATGGTTCATCCAATTAAAAGTTGTGTACAGCATCTAAAAGAGATAATATATGTGAAATCACTTTCACAGATAAAGAAAGATCTAGCCAATTTGGGAAAAATTACAAACTATCACTATTAGGCTGAATAGTGGCCATAAAAAATGAACAATAACTACCCAAAACTATTATTACTATTTTCAAACAATACCTATAAAATTGGATAAGAATTTTCAGAATTAAGATAGGATGGTAAAGAAATTTATATGGATGAGGAAAAAAGCACGAATAAAATAAAAACATTAAAGGTAGTAGAACCAGAGCTGTTTCCCCAAAAGGGAAACTATTATCAAGCAGCAATTTTACATATGGGTTAAGGAGAGGATAAATCTTAAAAAATAAAAGAATTTTGGTGATAGAAGGTCATGACTTCAAATTGGGTGGCATGCCTTTCTATGGGATAAAAAGAATAAAATCCATTCCTATTTCTATAGACATTTGATAAAGGATTCACTTACAAACATGGGAGAAAATATAAAGAAAAAGTATTATTTGAAAAGACTAAACTGGATCTCACCTATGGAAGCTATATTAATTCCAAATTCAAGGACATTAAAAAAATGATTGATATAAAGAATTGTAGATGACAGGGAATTAAAAACACTGGATAAACTAAAAGAACAAGGAATAATATTAGACTGGTGGGTATATTTGCAAATTCAAACTAAATTTAAGAAAGATGTAAAGAGTTAGGGATAGATAAAGTATGATAAAAATTGGACCAAATCTTTTCAGGCAAGGATATAAAATTTATAACACGAACATATAATTATTTACTGGAGGTAGAACTAGACAAGGAAATTGTTAAGAGACAATGATTGCCTGGATGAGAAATGGGTCAATATATAAATTTGGATGAGTGGAAAAGACTTGGACCGAGAATGGAAGCTGACTTTGTCGACAGTATTCAAAGAAAATCAATATAAAATGTTTTGTAGATGGCCCTAGCGCCGGCACGACTGGCGAAAATGTATCCAACCTTGAAACCAGAATGCTGGAAGTGGAAACAAAAGAATGTTTTTCCATATGTGGTGGCAATGTATAGAGCTCAAAAATGCTGGAAGAAAATACAGAGATGCTTTTTGAGATTACAAAATATAAATTGAATTTGGAACCCGAAATGTTTTTATTAGGTATGATCAAAGGGAAATTGAGTAAAAGATAAATGATACCTTATTGTATATATCTTAACTGCAGCAAGAATCACGTTGGCACAAAATTGGAGAGTGATAAAATCCACCAGATGAAGTTTTGATTCATAAAATAATGGACTGTGCTGAACTAGATAAATTCACTATGGAACTGAAAGGCAAAAGGATTGAGAATACTATGCGACATGGGAGAGGTGGTACGAATGGGTGAAGGATAAGGATAAAAATAATGTAGTCACAAAATAAGAAACATGTATATTACAATGACACAATAACTGGTAATATAAAATGAGATTTTGGTATTTTTTGTTTTAAAGAATAAAAATTTAAATAAAATAAATGCAAATCGTTTACATTTATTTAAAACGTCACTGCTTACATTTCTTTTAAAAATAATTGTTTCGGCACCTTCCACTCCAAATGCAATTATTTAAGTGCATTCCCAATGTAATTATTTCAATGAATCCCAAATGTAATTAGTTACATTTACTTTAAAATGTAGCTGTTCACACATTTCTTTAAAATCTGATGGTTGCTATTTGTTTAAAGTGTAGCTGTTTCTGTTCAATGGTTTCCATTTACTTAAAATTTCACTGTTTGCATTTTTCACAACTTAATTATTGATGTTTATTTCAATGTATTAATTTAAATACATTTAAAACTTTGTTTTGGATTTATTTTTGTAAAAACATTAAAATCTTGAGCCACCAGACAAAAAAAAAAAAGTTGTGTATAGCATCATGTGGGTATCTCCAGGTGGTGATGAGGCCTCTGTCCATTGACCTTGAATTATTTTGATAAAGAGTTGCAGCTGCGCATAGGATAGAAGCCTAAGCAAGGACCTTCTCCCCCAACTTATACAGTTCTGTTTTGTAACACCTCCAGCTCGCTTCCCATAACCACTCCCCTTTCCTCCCCCCGTTACTTATTGACAGCTGAAAGATGTCAAGCAAAGGAAGAAAATTTTGAAGGCTGACAGTATCTCAATTTTTCCCTTCAATAAAATGGGGGTGGGGTGGGGCCAGCGTGTAATGCATCCTGCCCATGGGCCACGAATTTGACACCCCTGCACTAGACATACAAAAGAAACCAGTTGATGTCTTAATAATTAAAAGGGACATTTAAACAACAAATCAAGAGAGTGATCTGGTTAATCTTTCTATACTGGATTTACAAAAAAGGCTTGTTAAAACTTTGTGAGAAGGCACAAAAGAAAAAGAAAATTCTACAACATTATTTGTATAGACTAAAAATCAAGGTTTTTAAAAGTAGAAATAATTAACAATTGTTTTATTGTTAGACTTAACCATTGTGAATAAAAAAGGCAAATAAGTCTGGATAGTGTAGAACAGAAATGAACTAGAGACAATAACAAGATATAAAGACTTGCCAATGGAAATAGAACAAGCATGCAAAAGAAAGCAAAAGTTGCACTAACAGTAATAGGCGCCATGACAACTGGAACACTGTTGGCATTGACAAATTCACCATCAGTCAATTGCAAAAAGGCGACTTCATTCAGAACAGTGTATATCCTGAGCTGATACCTTTAATTCCATCAAACATCAACACCTGCCTGTTCCAGGTCCTTGGGAAGGATCTGGATAGGTGGACAAAAATGCCAGACCTGGTAATATGTCGCTGACTGTGCGACATAAACCATAATTTACAATAAAAAGATAGGAAGGAAGTGAGTGGAGGGGGGGAAGATAGGGTCTTGTCTTAATCCATTAATCACTTCCAGAGTGATGCATAGTCATCGATACCCTAATTGTTAGCTTATCTCTCCTTTGGTTTCTTTAAATCTGAATTGGCTGCAAGGTGAATCAATTTAACAACTTTTAATAAATTGATGCTCATTCTCAGCCTACTGTAATCTGACTTGCTGCGGCACTAGCTACACCTTGAGTATATTCTAGCAGGAAACCAGCCTAAATATATTCTGTAAATAAAAACAATTTAAACATCCTTTAACTAATGGTTTGTGAGTAAAAGAATTGAGATGATACAGAAAAGAGAATTATCTCTAATGCGATGCACGAATTGGAAGAAAATAGAAAGTAGCCAAAATAGAAAGTTAACCTGCATTAAAAATATACCAAATATATTTGGTATATTTTAATGCAATCTAAGAAATAAAACACAGTATATTAGACGTATGTGGTGATGATCTTTATAAGTTGTCAGTTCAAATAAGTCTAATTAGTTTCAAAGTTTCTCAACCTCAGGAACTTTAAGATATGTGGGCCTAAACTCCCAGAGCCCCCAAACCAACATGAGAAAGACTGTGGTTGAGCACCTGATAGTGATTTAAATAGCACTGAGCAAAAGCACCTAGATTTATATACCACTTTATAGTGCTTTACAGCCCTCTCTAAGTGGTTTTAGAAAGTCAGCATATTTTCCCCCAACAATCTGGGTCTTCATTTTATCGACCTTGGAAGGATGGAAGACTGAGTCAACCTTGAGCCTGATGAGATTTGAACTGCCAAATTGTAGGCAACCAATAGTCAGCAGAAGTGGCCTGCAGTACACTCTAACCCCTGCGCCACCAAGGCTTTTGCAGTTATTCTATTTATAAAGAGCCATAAAAACAGTACACTCTAACCCCTGCGCCACCAAGGCTTTTGCAGTTATTCTATTTATAAAGAGCTATAAAAACAGTTGCTATTTTAAAGATCTGAGTTCTTTTTTAGGATAATCTTTATTCTTATACATTAAGATTAAAAAGTACTTGCAAAGAAATAAAATATGGTAATTATATATCTAAGTTTGAAATTTGGAGACTAATTGAACCCTGTTTCATTATAAGCTCAAATACTATGCTAAATTGTATATTTGATATTAAAACATCACCGTAAAGATTTGTGAAGTGTGAAGAGAGACTTTTTATATACACAGGGATTGTAAGAAAGAGCAACTGTGTGTGCTATTTAAAACAGAGAACACAAAGGGATATTGTGCTGTATGTATAATGCATTGTTGGCCAATCTACTTTTGCTCTGAGGCAGAATTTCTTCCAAGCAAACCTAGTCTCACTTTTACCTGATAAAATATGCAGTACAACTTGAAGATATGCTGCTTTCAGTACCATTTTTTGTTGCACCAGGTTATGCCCAGGTTTTACAGGTTGCCTTGCAAGTGTTTTGATGTAGGTTCTGGTTGGAGCTTATAGGTCCAAGGCATTTCCCAACCTGATTATGTGCTATCAAGTTGGTATTGACTCCTAATGACCACATAGATAAACCTCTTTCCAGGGTGATATGTTCCCAAATTGACCATTTTCATCTTTCAACAGTGTATCTCTTGCTACTTTATTCAAGTCATCCTCTAAGGTTAACCCTAACCCAACCAAATCAGTTGGAATTGGGCAATGTCTAAATCAGGATCCCAAAACTCTTCAGTTCATTGACCCTTTATGAAGTTTCAGACTTCTCAACAACCCCCATCGATTACATGAAAATAATTTAATAAATACTACCTTAATAGTATTAGAAATAACAACAACTCTACTTAAGGTTATTCAGTGGTAACACTGACTTGCCATTAGCCATTAGCCATCACCACACCACACCCAAGCCATCATTTCAGGGCTTGGGTGTGGTGTGGAGCCCAATAGAGACCGCAAAAGACTAACTAACCCCCAACCTAGCTTCCATCAGTTATCAATCACCAGTTGATGTTGATGTTGACCATTTTAAGAAACCCTGATTTAAATTAAATAAATAACCATTTTGGAAGATTTGAGCTTGAGTCCTATTCAACATGATGCAATTCAGTGGTGAGAAAAGTAAGGTCCTGCACTTAAGCAGGAAAAACCAAATGCATAGATATAGAATAATCAGGGGTGTCAAACTGGCAGCCTGCAGGCCGTGTATGTCATGTGTAGGCCATGCCCAGCTCTGCAAAGGCAAAAAACCATCACAATATGTCACATGACGTTACGTGAAGCGATTGAGTTTGACACTCGTGGAATAGGTGGTATGTGGCTCAACAGTAGTAACTGTGAGAGGGATCTAGGTGTCCTAGTGGACCATCATTTAAATATGGGCCAACAGTGTGCTACAACTGTCAAAAAGGCCAGTGCAGTCTTAGGCTGCATCAACAGAGGTATAGCATCAAGGCAATGAGAAGTGATAGTGCTGTTTTACACAACACTAGTGAGACCTCATTGGAATACTGCATCCAGTTCTGGTTACCGTGATACAAAAAAATGTTGAGAACCCTGTAAAGTGTGCAGAGGAGAGCAACAAAGATAAAGGGTGTGGAGGCTAAATCATATGACAAACAGTTGGAGGAGCTAGCCTATTGAAGAGAAAGATTTTGGGGTGGGTGTAGGGGTGGATTCTACCAGTTCGCACCTATTCTCTAGAACCAGTTGTTAACATTCTAAGCAGTTTGGAGAACCGGTTGTTAGANACCGTTATTACATTCTTGTCAGGACAAGACTTCCTGTCTCAGGAACTTCTCTGGAGTTTTTTTCCCCTCCTTTGCTGGTACTTTGCTTGTGTGGAGTGACCATTCAAAGTTACAGTGGCACTGAAAAAAATGACATATGACCATTTTTCACACTTATGACAGTTGCAGTATCCCCACAGTCATGAGAGGCCAGGCGAGGAGATGTGTGCCTCATGGTGAGTGATATTGAGTTGGCCATACCCAGCCAATAACATGGCCACCAAGCCGTGTCCACCCAGTCACATGACCACCAAGCCACATCCACCACCTCAGCCATGCCCACAGAACCGGTTGTTAAAAAATTTGAATCCCACCCCTGGGGGGATGTTAATAATAACTATCTTCCAATACTTGAGGGGCTATCACAAAGAATAGGGGGTTGAATTATTCTTTAAGGCACCAGAGGGCAGGACCAGAATTGGTGGAAACTTGTTAAAAAGACATCCAACCTAGAAGGAAGGATCAATTTTCTGACTGTGAGAACAATTAATCAGTGAAATAGCTTGCTTTCTGGAGTTGTAGGTGTTCCAAATTTCAAAAATAGACTGGACAATCATTTGACTGGGATGCTGTACGTATTCTGCCTTAACCCCAGGGGGTTGGACTAGAAGACCTCCAAGTTCCCTTTGCCCATGTTTCTATGATCTTTGATGTTTGAAATTACCAATTACTAGTTTGTGGCATGTTGCTTGACTGCTGGTTCCCTTTTTTTTAAGATAATCTATTTTAAAAGGCAGAAACTGTGTAGCAGTTCAGTATTTTATTTGGCAATGTTAAGGCTGGTTCAGTACCTATTATCAAGAGTTTATTCTTTGCTAGTTTGTTTTTTCAGTGTTCCTTAACTTTCATTGCTAGACCTTGTAGATCATTTGCTTTTTTCAGCTATCAAGAGTAGTATCATCAGCATTTGGTTATTGATATTTCTTTGTCCATTTTTAAGGTTCATTGCTTTTCTTTCAATTAGCTTCATTCAATATATTGTCAGAACATAGTTGAATGAATAAGGGCTTATCTCACTTCTTTGCCAGTCTGGAGCAACTCTGTCACAATGCTAAATCTAGACTCTGATTATACGTCTTATGTATGTTTCACATGACAATGAAATGTTCTAGGATTCCAGTTTGATAAAACCATTTCACACCTGGCTGCATTTAACACGTTCAAAAGGTTGGTGTAGTGTGGTAGAAGGATTCGCAGGTAAACAGATACCTGACAGGGACCGTGACGTGAACGCTCCTTCAATGGCCGAAGCAGAAGCTGTACAAGATTACACATGATGCCAGCCTGACTTCTCTGATCCAAAACATGCTGGAGAACAGACG
>BHFT01048732.1:0-23386 GCA_004320025.1 Laticauda laticaudata
ATCCTCTCTTGAAAAGAGAGATCCCTCTTCAAGCCTGTACCCGCATTAGGGTCATATAGCAAGGCCATCGCCTGTAGCTGAATACACTGAGGAATTCACAACTTGACTGCCAGTCACTGGCTTGAAGATATCGCTACTCTGTTGGTTCAAAGTGGAGTCAACCACTAACCTGTACCTAGCTGCCTGGCCCATGGGGGCTCCAGACCTTCCATGCATGAATGGTACCTTGATGCAGAGGAGGCGGAGATAGACGTATGGCCCATAACCAGTATTGCAGCATGCAGGGTTTTGGAGAGATCCCCACCAGGGGAAGCTGGAGTTTTTTTAAACCCCAAATCAAACCATTGATTCTAAGGCCCATCTGCTGTTTTTAAGTGTGAAAAGGAGGGGCACCGTGCAGGTGAATGCCATTCAAAAACCCTGCCAGAAAGCCAGACGACCCATTGGGGGGAACCCTGGAAAATCCAACCCCAATGAAAAGAACCGTTTCTTTAGAAGCCGAGAAGCTATGAAGGGTTTCGTCCCCCAAACGCCAGAGGAAGAATTTCCATCCCAAGGAGAACTGAGCAAATCTGAAAGTGATGCCAGAAGATGACTGCGTGGTAAACATCCCCATAAACCTCATCTAACCCCCTAAGCTGTTTATCCTGAGCCAAGGGAAAGGGACAAAATAGCAGCATTACTGGATTTGCGGATGCAACCGTGGTGCTTAATCAACCCCACCGCCAGTAGGGAAATGGGGAATCGCACCTAGAAAGGAAAATGGAAACCACAATTGCTTTCTGCCCCATTAGATGGGACTATAGTGTGGGGGGGAGCCTGCCAGTATTATTGCTACACTGCACACCCATTGAAATACGAGAGACTGAGACCATAGTGAGCATGCTTACGTTCATTGTAGCCTCGAAGCAGGGACGGAGCCCAAAACAGTAAGTCCTATAGCGAGAGAGAGAAATGCACCTTGCCAATAAAATAAACTGGAAGAGAGGAACTGTAACATTTCCAGAAACATGGTAGCATTTGCAACCATCCCAGAGAGGGCGGGGAGAAAGAAAAAGAGAGCAGAGAACCACATTGGCTGGCCAGCTGCTGTACTCTTGAACATCCCACAGAGTAACCAGGATTTAGCGCCAAGTATTTAAGGGAGGCTTCTGATGAACCCCCGCACCTTCTCACAGCACAGATTGCGCCGATTGAAATCCTGCCAGGGGTTAATTTTCCAAAACCAAAAAGTGTACTGCATGTCCCCCAAGAACTAAATGACCAGAGCATTTCATTGAAAACAATCTAAAAAGGCCAGTTTCATTAAACTACCTGACCAATAACTAGCAGCCCCAGTATTATTACCATGAAAAGAAAGATGGCTCTCTATGCTTTGTGTGGATTTCCGTACCCTGGACACTATATCCATGGAGAATGTATACACCTGTCCCCTCATTAGGACATGCTTAGCTCACCTCTGCTAAAGGAATTTGTATTTACAAAGTTGATCTACAGAGCATACTACCACTGCAACAGTCAGACCCCCTTAGATTCAGAATAAGAGAGGCGGGATTGAGTGAAGACTGCTTTTTTTCCACATCCACTGAGATTGCCTACAGCTTTAAAGTGCTCCCTTCCAGACTAAAAGAGTGGCCTGCTGTATTTATGCCAATTAATTAATGGGTTCTCCATGATTCTGTGACAGAGGGTTCTAGTTTATCCGATGACAATTTAATCTAGACAAACCGAAACAAAGAAGAGCAGCATAAAGTTACTCCGATGCGGTTCTTCACCAAACTCCAAATGCCAAACTGTATGCAAATATCTCTAAATGGAGTTCCATCAAGAAAAAATTGATTACCTGGGGACACAGAATACCCACAAGCGAATATGAGATGGACCCACAAAAAGTAAAAGCTGTCATTGATGGGAGCCGCACCAATACTCGCAAACCAACTGCAAGCTTTCCTGGGTTTTGCAAATTTTTACTGTCAAGTTCATTCTAAGCTTTTGCAACTAATGCCTCCCTATCACAAGCTTGTTAAAAATGAAATGGGGGGGGGGGGGAGAAGCCAAAGCTCTACCTGGATGATGGAATCCAACTGGCATTCAAAAAACTTAAAATAACTGATTTCAGCAGAACCAATCCTGAACCCAGACCAACAACCAATTTGTCATTCAACACAGATGCTAGCGATGATAAATAGCTTGGAAGCTTCTACTCCAAAAGATGATACATGGAGAGGTGGCGAACTAATGTGCTTATTCTCTTCCAAGTAACTGGAACAAAAATCACTGAGGCACAAACGGGAAGAAAGAACCACTGACATGCAATGAAACTTCCAAATTAAAGGAGGCACTACTTAAGATGACTGCGCTCCAGGCTTAACAAAAACATTTGGCTTCTCAAAGAGAGTTCTAGCCTGGGTAGAAACAAACACTTTACATCCCTGCCAGCCAGAGAAGGACCTCATGAAACGATGCCCGCTGACTTAAAAATTGAGATGGACACTTTAGGATTTGTAAAAAACCTGCACCTATGCAAATACACAATTTAATGGTGACCATCTTCTCCAAAAAGATAATTGAAGCTATTCAGTTCCCCTATCTGCGCTGGCTGCATAAAGAGAAGACAAGAAAAATCCCCTGGACTTTTTAACAAAACAGTGGAGAACCTTCAGCACCCTGGAGAGATCATTCTCTATGCGACTTTTAGTGGAGCTCCCTGAAAGTGCAGGAAATACTGCTATTGGGTTGTAACTGACCTTTTTTCAAAACAGGTTCTCTTGTATCCTGCCAAGAAGTATCCAACAGCCAGGCATGTTGGCCAAGATGCCTCTAATACACATTATTGGCCTCCATGGAGCTCCCAATGGTTATTCCAGATTATGGGGTGTACAATTCACATGCCACATTATTGGGCCGGGCGTTTTTAAACTCCTATTAGGTTTCATCAGGGGGTTGTCCTCTCAAATCCTCCAGAAACTAATAGGTGATCTGAATGAAAACTCAATGGCGTAATTAGAACAATATTTAAGATGCCCTTCATAATTAGCCAGCAAGACAATTGGAATGACCTTCTTCCCTTTGCTGAAGGTAGCATAACAATAACTCGGTCCACAATAGCACTCGGTTCCCACCCCATTCAGGTAGCACAGAAGAAAATTCAATCGCATGCCAAGAACTACCTACAATGGAACTGAAATTTCCTCCCTTAAGGAGTGGATAAATAATTTGCAAACCACTTGCCAGTGGTCAGACTACTTACAAAAGGCTCGAACACGCTTTAAAGCCCAAAGCGACGAAAAATGCTGTTATCCTAACATTCAAAGTTGGTCCACTTATATTTGTCTACAAAGTTCCTAAAAATATGTTACAGACTTCTAAAGAACTGGGGACCGAAATTCATTGGCCCATTTCCATCTCCCAGAATTAATCATCCTTTACTGTAGAGTTCAATTTCCCAAACACACAGGTTCATCTCCGTATTCACTGTAGCCTCCAACCAGAGATCACTTCAAAACTTAGACCCCCCCCTCATACTCCCATTATGGTACAATGGGGAACACATTTTTGAAATTAAAGACATCCTTGATTTGTGCATTCACCGGTGGATCACATGAAATTTACTACTGGAAACATCTTCCCCTCCTCACAAAATGAATGGGTACAAATGACATGAAAAGCACCCACATTATTACGTAGAAGTTCCACCTGAAATAACCCTCACAAACCAATCCCTCCCCAGTTATAAATGTAATCACATGTTTTAATGTCCTTCCAGGTGGATTTCTCTCAATTTTTGAGGAGGGCACTATGTCTGATCTGTGTATCTTGCCATTTTTCAATGATTAGAAGATGGGGGGGGGGGATTTGGTAAAGGTAATCCTTTTTCATGTTACCTGAAATATCTAACTGCTACATATATACAACTGGGGACTGGAGCCAAGACGGCCTGGAAACTTGTCCCACCCACTTGGGAGATAGCCAAGAGACAGAAGAGGCCATTGAAAATTTCAGTTCCAAAAATAGAAACTTCCCTGGGAAATTTTTCTCAAACTACGGATTGCCAGGAAAAAAAAGGGGAGGGGAATTAAACATGTGCTTCTTTGTATTAATGAAAATCCACAGTCAAACTAAGGGGAGGTGTTTTCTATTCTTTTATCTATGCTGTATGCCTGGAGGACTATTAGACCATGCTTTTGACTCGTACCTGGATAACTTTCTTTCATAAAGAATCTTTGAAATCTCATGCTTCAGAAGTTCATTCTTTATCATTTGAAGGGGAGAGGAGAGTCTGGGCCTTACTAACATTTGTTTCCATGGCAGCCTCTCAAAATACTGTTTTGACAACTGTTATCATGTCACCCCTAAATTCTTCTTTTCCTTTAGCCAAACCAATCATGCAACTGTTCTGGCCTTTTGGAACTTTCCAAGATAAAATAGGTTTTAACATAAAATTAAATAAGACATAGCATTGATCAAATAGCTTTAAGAAGATCTGGGGGAAAAAGTCAATAAGGAGCCCGATACCTCCAAATGTAATTCTATCTGGCTCTAGTCCAAAGAAATTCGAAAAGTATTAGTAGTTGATTATAGAATTGGCGCTCTTCTGGTTATGTTCCAGAGTAAGAGGCACTGGACGTTTTACTGCCATTCTTAAAAAAGGAAGTGAGAATTGGGCTTGAAATAGAATGTAGGTGGGCATTCTCTTCTTTTTGGTGATGGCGATTTGAAATAATTCTTTTTTCTCTCTATTGAGGTGATACTGTTCACGAAGGACTCAATTATCTGATACTTTTCGCACTATAACTTTTTTCAGGTATTTTTCTAATATTTTCCATATTTTATTTTATTTTTTAATGTAAAGACAAGGTTGTCTGGGCATATGTGTAAATGAGCCTCAGAATAATTGTTACGTTTGAAATAAAATGGCAGTGAAGGTGTGTATATACACTTGTGGCTTCCAAATATATATTAGAGTATAATAATCTAGTTGAAGCTCCCATTTTTTTCTGAAATAAGTTGTTTTGGGATAAACAGAAGGAAAAAACTGTGAGTGCATAGTTTGACAAAGAAAAATAAGATAAATAAAGAAAAAATATCACCTACTGACTTGTTTCCAGAAATAGAATATTCTGTTTATTTATGCATTTAACTTTTACATGTAAATAGTAATTTATTAAATCCCCCCAAATCCTGCTCGCTGCCTCCTCATGGTGTGTTCTGGGAGGGATAGAGTAAAAAAAGTGTCATGTAGTTGGGAAATTCCAGTAGAGTTATCCAAACATGAAGATCTCCAGGTGTCCCAAGCAAAAAGCAAAAGGCACCTCATTTGGGAAGAATTGACACAGGAAGATCTGGAGGCAGAAGATCAAGGTTGTGATAATGGGGACTTCCAGTTGAGCTTCTTCGGTGATAGACTGTGAAACCTCATCTCTGCGAGGCTTTCAATCCATGCTCCGCCGCTGGATGCACCCCGAGCCAGCTGATTTCGGAGCTAAGCCACCCCTGTCAAGGTGGTGAAGAAGGGGAAACTGCTTGCAGGGTTGAGGAGAGCCACATCTCTCCTCCCCAGCTGACCAATTATCCTTCCCAAAAGCCGGTTGTAGTGGGTGGTCAGAAAACTGGAAAAGAATGTGCCAGGTAGGGAAGATAAGAAGAGAAAATTTTGGTTGAGCGGGTCAAACAGAAAAGCCAACAAATAAAGTCGCTGGAATTGAAACTATTAAAAAAAACTAGATAACATGTTCCTCTAAGAAGATTTTTAAGCTGCGTAAGGAGAGAGAATAGGGAAAAGATTTGTTTTTTTTCGTCCTTTTCCTATACGTGAACAGCTAAGAGATTTTATAGCAAAAAATTGGAAAAAAAATCCATTTTGCATTAATAGGCATTTAATGCTGAGAATAAAAGTCAAAGGGATAAAGAAGATTTCTGGATAATCAAAGAAGCTTTTTGAAAACAGGAAAGGCAGAAGAAAAAGAATAAAAGGGCAGGATCTGAAGGGAGAGACTGCCCTGGAATTAAAAAGAACTTACAGCAAAATCTCAATCAAGACCTTCCAAAAGATACATTTTAACTGAAACATCAAACAAAAACCCAGGAAAGAGAGTGGAAAAGAAATAAGAAAAATAACTTGGTTTATTTGATTGATTTGATGCTTTCTGGATTTTGGTTATTGTATTTACTGACTAAAATCATCGGGTGGTTGGTTTAAAACTGTTTAACAATGGCTTCCCACTTTAAGAAGAACTGAAAATGGAACTTAAGGAAAATGTGCAAAGTAAGATGCACAAGAGGGAGAGGTTTTTTTTGGCTTCGCATTTCAGTTCTTAGAACCAATGGAGATTTGGGAATTATCGAGAGACAAGAAATGCGCAAGAGACAGAAAGATTGTGACATAAGAAAGAAGCCCATCTTTAAGGAACAAGTAATCTTATGGTTGGGGAGAAAAATAAAGAAAAGGGGGAAAGAGAATGGAAAGTTTAACATTGGAAAAACAACTAACATAAAAGAAATGAGGTGAAAAATAAGTAGACATCAGAAAGCAAACAGAAGACGGGAAATACAAAAGAGAATTTAGAAGCAGAGAAACAGGGGGTAAAAGGGGAGTAAAGAGGAGAGGGAAAAGAAGGAAAAGAAAGTTATAGAACGACAGAAACAAAATAGTACGAGATAGCAAGGCCTATTTAGACGATAATGGGTGAAATGGAAAAAGGGATTCTGCAAAGGTACATAAGATACTATTATTATATTAGAAATAGAAATAATTTTAGAAAATTATGAAACAATGTATGTTTAAATATGTGTTGATAAGAATAGCTATTGTAATTTCAGTGGAAGCGTTGTCAAATAAACAAATGTGACAGAAATGAATATTTAATGATTTAACAAAACATGTGAACGAGAATAAGGGAAAAATTAATTATGGAGCTTATATGTGTCTTTAAGGAAGTAATTTATAATTTAACTTGAATAAGAAGTGTTAAAGATGTTAAGATTATGAATTATTAAATGTAGAAACTGAATTGGAATGGAATGGAGGGTTTTATAATTACATATTATTTTATAATCTTTTTTAAAACAAAAATATGAGTATGTATTATAGAATGTATACATGGCCAGCAATTCGATTGTGAAAGTTATGTATTAGCATTTGAAAGGTCATAACCTTAAGGTATATATTGAAGTTTAAATAAGAGTTTGAATGGAAATGTAATTAAAAGATATGAAGTGGTCATAACTCGAACTACAGGAGAAAACTTGTTTTATGAGAAAAGATAATATGAAATTGAAACAGAACAGACAAAAGTAGAAATATAATGATTTGAATTGAGATGAGATATTCAAAATAAAATTGAGAAAATTAAGAGGGGAAAAACTATACAGAAAATGTAGAATAGTATAAGATATGGAATAGAATACAAAAAGGAGCATGAAATTGAGTTTGTATAAAGAAGTTCAACCCGGGACCATGCTATTTTCAAAAAAAGATGTTTTACTTATATTTTGTATGTGTGAAAACCCAAATAAAACTTTATTTAAAAAAAAAGGTTGTGATAATGACAAAGACATCAATTCATACTGTGTGAGAAAGCACTCACATGGATGGAAAATATAAAATGATAGATGACTACAATAGTGACATATGACAGGGCCTTCAGATCTAATGGTATACAATATGGTACTGAGCATGTTGAATACCCTCACTGACACAAGCCCCAATTGAGTCCTGAGTCCCAGACAGGCCTAGGCCACCACCACTGCACAACCTCGCCCTTGCCACCACTGCTGCCACAAGCCCCAGTTGAGTCCTGACTCCTGGGGCAGCCTAGGCTGCCACCGCTTTGCCGCTGCTGCCCTCAGTGCTTGCAGCCTAGATAATCTCTGCCTGGCTTGCTTAGCCACCAGTGCCGTGGCTCCATCCCATGCCACTGTGGTGGGATTCAAAAAATTTTTACTACCGTGTGGGCATGGCTTATTTGGTGGGTGTGGCTTGGTGGTCATGTGACTGAGTGGGCATGGCTTGGTGGTTATGTGACTGTGTGGGCGTGCTGGGTTGTCATGTGATTGCATGGGAGTGGCCAACTTGACGTCACTCATGTCAAGTGGTGCTGTCAACAAAAAGATACTCCTTTGGTCTTTTTAGCTGCCAGAAAAAGGGAGTGGGGGAAAACAAGGAGGCATTGGGATGAAGTCCATGCCACTCACTACCTTGAAGGGAGTCAGTCCCATGCTACTGTGAACAGCATTATTGTACACGGCCTCCATGAAAAGCAGGAGGTCCACCCAATTGGACTGCTGATAATTCACATAGCACTTCAGATACTGCTCTACCATGGTGTTCATTTTCTCTGCCCTCCCACTGGTGCTTGGATGAAAGGCTGAGCCAAGACCCTGAGATGTGCCTTGCTTGGCCTCTCCTCACCTCAAAGAGATACAATTTCCTTTTCTATTTATTTACTACTACTGAAAATCCAAAACACACTATTTGTATTCTATGTATATATGCCACATATGTACATACATATTACATAGTATAGTGTGTGTATAGGCACACAAAAAGATACATTATTTACTATATATACTGTATACACACACACACACACACAGAGAGAGCACTTCTAAAACTATACACTTTCAACTTCATGTATTTGGAAAATTTGGACACACCCATAGTCCACTTTCTGCTACATACATACATACATACAGAAGAACTATAACTTCTGTACATTAGAACATTGCACACACCTTCAGATTTACTTTCCTAGCCTGCACATGACCATTAGACCCAGGAGATGTCATGGATTGAGAAAAATGTGGTGAAACTCACTAAACAACGCTCTTGCTCAGCAATCAAAATTTTGGGCTCAATTGTGGTCATAAGTGAAGGACTATCTCTGCCTTCTTCTGCATGGCAGCCTTGTCCTAGTAAACTCCTCTGCCAATTTTCCTCTCTGTTAGAGGTATTGTAAGGTCTGGCAGTATGCTTAAGCCAAAAATGAACCAAAACAGACTTAAACGGAGTGTCAGCTTTGAAATTCAGCTGCCACATTTGTTTTTAGAGAGTTAGAGGAGTTGAAAAGTTCAAGGTTATTCTGTGTGTTGTATGAAGAATTTCCAGTTGCAGTTAATTGGTTCTCGTGATTTATGAAGTGTATAAGTGGGAGGAGAGAAGGGAGGAGAGAAGGGGGGTTCTGTGTAATGCGCCAAAAAACTTTCACTTGTGAAATTGCTTTTGACATGCCAGATCTGTTCCTAATAAATGAAGTTATAAAAAATAAAAGATAAAAGATTTGGCTAATATATTCAGTGAAGAAGAATGTAATGTTTTACCTCCCCATCAAACCACTGATTGTGCCATAGAATTAGAGCCTGGGGCAAAATTACCAAAACCAAAGATGTATTCAATGATGCCTGCTGAAATGGCTGAATTAAGGAAATACATCGACAGCAATTTGGAATGAGGTTTTATTGAGCCTGCCAAATCAAGATTAGCTGCTTATTGAATCACCTGCCAAAGGGCAAAGTATTCACCAAGTTAAATCTCAGGGAAGCTTACTATCGGGTCTGCATCAAAGAGGGAGATGAATGGAAAACTGCTTTTAACTGCCCTCTGGGTAGCTTCCAATTCAAAGTCATGCCTTTTGGACTTCAGGGGGCTCCTGCNTGGTCCAACAGGTTCTAGAAAAACTTCTAGCCCCCAAATTATATGTAATACTCTCAAAATGCGAATTCCACAAAGAGTCGCTAGACTACCTAGGCTACCGAATATCCAACCTGAGGACTGAAATGGACCCCAGAAAGGTGAAAGCAATGCTGGACTAGCAACCCCTGGAACCCAAAAACAACTCAAAGTTTCTTGGGGTTTGCCAACTTCAATAGACAATTCATTCTCTCCTTTGCTGAAGTTGCCCTCCTATTGACAGAGCTATTAAAAATGGGCCTGTCATCCACCAAACCAAAGCCGAGTCAACCCCTGGCTTGGACTATGGACTGTCAGAAATCTTTCGAGACATTAAAACACCTGTTTGCAATGGAACCCATCCTCAAGCACCCAGATGCGACCAAGCCTTTTACTGTCCAAACAGATGCAAGTGATGTAGCGGTGGCAGCCATTTTGCTGCAGAAAGATGCCTTGTGCTTTTGTGTCCAAAAAGCTAACAGACGCAGAACAAAGATGGACGGTCTAGGAGAAAGAAGTATTCGCTGTACGATGGGCTTTATTGACTTGGAGGCATTTTCTAGAAGGGGGCCCAGAGGCCTTTGAGGTATGGACTGATCATAAGAACCTCAAGGCTCTAAAGACCCCTAGGAGATGATTGCCCAAACAAGTCTGCTGGGCCCAATATTTCAAGCGATTCAATTTCAACATTAAATATATCCCCGGAGGGAAAAACGTACTGGTGGATGCTCTGTCTAGAAAACCTCAGTTTGACAGTCACCTAGAGGAAATAGTACAAGCCTTAATTTCAGATGCTCAATTGGCAGGCCAAGTAACCACTTGAACCCAAGCTAACCGCAACCCCAAACACCTGGAAGATAAGCTGACTGTGGAATTGAAAACAGTCCTTTGACCGATCCTTGGTTCCTAGACCATCAAACCAAATTGACCGAACTGACAAAAAAAAAACTCCCGGCCTGCGAGCTAGATGTGTCATACACTGACCCCATCCATGCCTGGTTTAACAAAGGGGGGAAGTCATGATACGTCATGTGACAACACCATGATGATGCGAGTTTGGCAGCCCTGGTTTAGTGAACTTTAAAGGTGAATTTCTATCACATTCTTAATTGCTATAGGGAGTAATAAGCAGGTGTGGCAGATGTGACAAAACACTATCAGATGTGAAAAAATTGGGAAGATTGCTCTCTGACAACAACAAGGCCTGCACCTCAACATATTATCAACTTTTATTCTTACATTTTCAAACAAGGAACTGGGACAGAACTAAGCATCCTGTTGATATTCCAAGAATGTTTATGAGCCACTGAAGAATCCAGTAGAATTCTAGAAACTTTTGAAGAGAATTCTGGAGGCTGATTATTTTTCTTTCCAGCTTCCTCTTTAATTATGATTAAAATTACAAAACTTTTTTAAAAAGTTTAAAAATAGAGTAAGACATAGAGTCTGGTGGGCATAAAATTGAATTGCTGACATGTATATTGGTATCCGTGGGTAGCCTCATTGGAAATCTCAGCACTAGGCTAAAATGTGTTTGCTGCCTTGTGTATATGACATCCCAGCCTGCTTATAAATAACTTTTTTATTGAATAATTTTGCTCAGAAAAATAGTAATCAAGTCTCACTAGAAAAGTAGAAGAAGGAGCTATGGGATTGTTGCTAGTAGCTGCCATTCCTGTCTCTCTCCAAGCAACAGCCATCTTTTTTTTTTCTCCTGTTAACAAGCTCCATCTTGCATTTCGATTGGGCTGAATGTGTAAGATTACGGAAAAAAGAGAAAAACATTGCATTTTCATTTTAAAATGACGTCTATTTATCTGGACCACTTGTGTCAAAGGAGCCAGTTTGGTCTAGTGGTTAAGGCACCAGGTTAGAGACCAGGAGACTGTGAGTTCTAGCCCCCCCCAACCCTGAAAACCAGCCAGGTGACTTGGGCCAGTCACTCTCTCCACCATCCAACTCATCTCACGTTGTTATTGTTGCAATGCATCTCATTGTTATTGTTGCAAAAATAGGAAGAAGATGTGCTGGATATGTTTGCTGACTTCACTTATTGGTAAAAATAATACTGTAGAAGCAGGGATACAAACAAATGAATAAACAAAAACAAAAAAGACAAGATCAAATAAGAATTCACACCTCATGCAGGAGCTGACAGGGTGCATTAATTTTGTTCCAAAAACATGGAATCTTCCCCATGACAATCTTAAGTTGTTGAAAATGCAGGCAATGACTATGGCTTAAGAAATGTAGTAACTGTGAGAGGGATCTCAGAGTCCTAGTGGACAACCATTTAAATATGAGCCAGCAGAAACTGCCAAAAAAGCCAACACAGTTCTAGGCTGCATAAACAAAGAGATAGAATCAAGATCACATGAAATTTTAATTTTAACCACATTATAATGCCTTGGTAAGGCTACAATTGGAATACTGCATTCAGTTTTGGTCACCATGATGTAAAAAAGATGTTGAGACTCTAGAAAGAGTTCAGAGAAGAGCAACAAAGATGATTAGAGGACTGGAGGCTAAAACATAGGAAGAATGATTGCTGGAACTGGGATGTCTCGTTTAATGAAAAGAAGGACTAGGGGAGACATGGTAGCAGACTTCCAATATCTTAGGGGCTGCCACAAAGAAGAGGGAGTCAAGCTATTTTCCAAAGCACCTGAGGACAGGAAAAGAAGCAGTGGGTGGAAACTAATAAAGGAGAGAAGCAACTTAGTACTAAGGAGAAAGTTCCTGACAGAACAATTAATCAGTGGAAGAAATTGCCTCCAGAAATTGTAAATGCACTGGAATGCACAAAACACTAGAAGATTTTTAAAAAGTGTTGGATAACCATTTGTCTGAAGTGGTGTAGGATTTTCTGCCTAGGTGGGGGTTGGATTAGAAGATCTCCAAAGTCCCTTCCAACTCTGTTATTCTATTCTATTCTATTCTATTCTAAATGGCTGTCCAAATGTCAATCTATTCTTCAGTTTGGGATAGATATACTGTCTGCACAGCAGTTATTTATGGATTCTGCTTGGTTGATTCCTCTGGAATTTTTACTCCTTCCGTTTTTATGAAGAAAGCAAATGTGATTGCTTTTCATTAGTGAAGGATATGCAATTAAGAAAAATGTTTTAACCCATTCTCCCTTTATCTACATGTCATATTCTCCATCTCTTCTAAAAGAAAATATTAGTTATAAAGTAGTTCATGGGAATGAAAGACCTATTTCAGAATAAATGCTGAGGGAACCACTCAAGGACTAAGATTTACTGCTCTCTGACAGGGGGAAAAATTCCTGCATTTTTTCCTGCTACGACTTCTTATTCAGTTGAATGAAAGAGTATTTGCTTTAAAAATTATTCAAAAAAGTCAGGGACGTTTCCCTGCGTGGGTCATGGTTTGCTCAAAATTTATGATGAGGTAGTCCAGCTGCGTGTGTGAACATCCCATCTTTCATTGCAGGATCATTCCTCTCTCATGGCCTGCAGTCTTTTTGCTTTCAACTCTTCCTCAAAGTTGCAAGATAAACTTTCATGAGGAAATCTTCTAGTCAAGCTCTTTTCAACCAGAGAAGCTTCAAAGTGAGAAAAGGCCATTAACAGAAGAACCAACAAGTACCACTTCCAACATGAGGATAAACTTAAAAGCACAGCTAACAGAAATTTTTTTAAAAAAAAAAATCCTGTACATCAAGAGGCTAACAAAGCCAAATAGAAAAAGAAGAGATTTGAGAAGCTGCAAAGTAATATTGGTTACCAGGAGTCAAGGTTAAAATGAGAGAGACATTCCTTTACCAAGACACATTGAAAGATCCTTGAAGGATTTCATTGGTATTCATTTAGTGGAATTTATTTTAGATTCTTGGGACACTTTTTTCTTGGGATACTTTTTTCTTCAAAAATTGCATTTTTTTTAATCCACCAAAAAGATTTGATGGATTCATGTAAGATTTCTTTTTTAAGAAAAGGACTTTTCTAAAAAATAGAAATTGAATAGAAACAGAAATATATGAATTTCTGCTATATTTCTGTCGAGCTTTTGGTTTTCTGTTTTTCCTGTTTGCCAGTTGGGTTGCATCTATGAATCTTTGAAAGGCTGATCACTTAGCTGGAAAGAAATATGCTTTTTTCCCCTTCCTTTCTTTTTTGCACAATTTTATTTATTTTATTTGTCAAGCAATTATAAGATAACAGGTATAAATATAAACATAGTTATGAATACATGAAATGAATACATTGAGGGAAGGAGTTGAAACAGTTTATGTCCGGGATGTGAGGGGTCTGTAAATATTTTCACAGCCCTCTTTTTGACTCTGCAAGTATACAGGATGCCTCTGATAAAGGCAGTTGGGGTAGTAAATTTTTTCTGCAGTCCTATTTATCACTGAAGTCTGTGTCATGTCCTGTTGGGTTGCAGAACCAAACCACACAGTATAGAGGTGTAGAATGATAGACTCAAATTCCTCTGAATAGAACTGGATCAGCAGCTCCTTGCGGCAGTTTGAGCTTTGTGAGAAGTTGCGCACAGAAAGAAATTCTTTGTTGTGCTTCTTTTATGATGTTTTTGATGTTAGGTGTCCTTTTTAGGTCATGTGATATAGTAGAGCCTAGAAGTTTGAGAAGGTCTCTACTGTTCGATCTGTGTTGTGTTTAGATGGTGGTGTATGGGAGGATTTTCTTCTTAAAGTTCACCACCCATTTCTGCAGTTTTGAGTGTGTTCAGTTCCAGATCCGTCTGGTTCCACCACGACGGGTATTTAAATTGTTATATATTCCCTGTCCTGTACTGCGAATTCACCGGGTTTCTCGAATGAGACCGAATCAATGTTGTGTCATCAGCAAACTTCAGTATTTTAACAGATGGAATATTTGAGATTGCAGTCTTGGTATAGCGCGTGAAGAAGAGAAGTGGGAAATAGACACAGGCGCTTGTTGGGGGCCATGTGCTGATTGTACAGGTATCAGATATGATTACCAGCCATAACTTCACCTTGCTGTTCCTGTCTGTTAGGCAGCTTATGACCCACTTACAAGTGTGTTATTCAGTACTACTAGTTGGTTTAATCTTTTCTAGAAGAGCATTCTAGAATTGATGGTATGGAATGCTGAACTGAAGTCTACAAAGAGGACCGACCCTTGGGTAGTATTGGAGAATTCAAGGTGTGTGTGTAGAATGTAATGCAGAAGCAAGTTAAAGCATCATCTGTAGTTCTAATTTGCTCGGTATGCCAACTGGATGGGATTTAACAGCGGATCGTGATGGTTTTCAGGTGGATTAGCACAGCTTTTTCAAGATTTCATAACTACAGATGTTAGAGCAACTGTGTCCTGTATCATTCAGTTCCTTGGATGAGGGCTTCTTGGCACTGGTGATGATGGGAGAACATAGCACATCTCTAGTGATTCTATTGAGTATTCACAGTGAAATGGGGGCCATTAGTCAGCACAGACTTTTAAGCAAGATAGGGTTTCTTGTCTGACCCTGGTGTTTTCCTGGCTTCTTTCTGTGTTATTAGATCTTGCATTCTTTTTCTGTGATCACCAGAGGTTGTGAGCCAATGGATTGGGAGACAGTTGGTAGGGCGCTTGGCTTTTGTTGGTGTGTTTTGAGATGTGGGTGTGGAGATAGTGGCTGTAGTTAGTTCTTTTCAACCTGCAGCTAAAACACATTCAGGTGCCAATCTGTCAGTTGGTATAGATTTCTTTCTGCCTGGGAGGTTTTGCTGAAAGCCAGTGATGTTTTTAAGAGTTTTCCACATTTGCTTGTTCATTTGTTCGAGATATATGAATTCTTTAACTGTTTCAGAGTGGCCTTCTTTTTTGCTGCTCTGATCTTTCTTTATTATTATGTTTCTGGGCCTGGTTTTTCTGCATTTCTGTCACCTTTTCTATAGGCTCCTCTTGGATGATATATACGCTGCTTAAGTTTAGCTAGAAAACCAAGTTTATTTGTTACTATCATGATTTGCAAGGTTCCTGTGTTGATACACATAAATTCTTCGCAGAAGCTAACATGTGATGTATACAGTAACTGTGACCTATCTAGGTCTAACTATCTATCTATATCATATAATATGTAGGTCTGCAGAGGCATTCTCAAAACATTCCAATCAGTGCAATCAGGGCAAGCACTGGAGGTTTCAGCTTTGCCTCATCTCGACAAGTCATCTGATTTATTGTGATTTAATTGTTGGTTTAATGGTTTTAAGTCTTTGTCTGTAGGCAGGTACAAGGTGAATCATGCAGTGGTCAGAGTGCCCCATAGCTGCTCGTGGTAAAGACCTATAAGCATCTTTTACTGTTGTGTAGCAGTGGTCTAAAGTATATGAAATAGATACATAGAAAAAAAAACACAGGACAGGGGGAAAACAATGTAATGGTATTTCCCATTTCATTTGGAAAAAAAATCCTTTAGGAAAAATGCACACTGGGATATTTATACTGGTTTTTGCTGTTCTCCCTTTGGCCTTTGCATTCCCAATTTATTACCCTTCATTATAAATTTATTTCCATCCATAACAATATAATTATGTTTTGTGGCAAATGATGATAATGTTCTTCAGGATGTATAAACATGATTGCCAGGGGGAAAAGCCACAAACATAACATGGAATTAATCTAAAGAATAACACATGGTTTTCTTGGCTTTCTTCTTGATATAAATAATATTGGCATTTTATCCAAAAATCTGGTTGTCTTAATAACTTAATCATTTACATGTTCTCATCTTTTCATTCCATTTTTTTTCTTTCACAATACTGAATGTTTCATTCCATTATGTATTAATATTTGATTCCATTATGTATCTCATGATAACATGCAGTTGCTTTTTGCATACTTATTTATTTGCTGAATTTGTGTGCAATCTCTCAGGATTCTCAGGACTCTCAGGATTCTCAGCAGCATACAGAATATAAATTAAATCAGCCATGATAAGATTTAAACACAAACAATAGGAAGACAAAATAAAATTGAAAAAAATAATGTAAATAACAAGTAAAACAAAACACGGTAGGTTAAAAAAACCCACTGGAATGTTCCTCCAAACAACTCAGTTTTGAAGACCCATCATAAAAGCCATCAGGGACCTAAGAATGTCCTGGACTCCAGTGGGAGTTCAATACAGAAGTGTGAGATCACTAGGAGTTTGTTCTAGCTGTAGTAGGTCAGGCCAATACCAGTTGGAGGAAGGAGCCAAGAGAGGGTGTGAATCCAGACCATGGGTGGCGGAGCTCAAAGTAGCAAGGACTCCTGTCTACTTACTCATGTTTGACCAACTTTAACTCCTTCCAGATGATCAAGCTAGAATGTACTTCACTCACTTCCATTGTATCTACCAGTCAGAGTGAAACCTGGAACAAAATTGAGCAACTTTATGTAACAGATGCCTAGAAAAGTCTTCACAGTGATTCTGTAAAATGATCTTCCTTTACCCAATGATCTTCCTTTAACCAGGAGGACCTTGGGCACCCAAAATGGGGTCGCTGGTCAATATCTACAGATATAATAAGGGCAGAGAAGAAAGTATCCTTTTTTGTTCTTACCACTACAAAGAAACTCTTGCTAAAGGCTCTGACCTGTGTCCAGTCAACCATCTTTTGTCTTTCTGCTATAGTACTGTAGATGCTTCTTGTGTTCCTTCATCTCCAAAGCTCCTATATAAGCCAGGGTGTTCTTTTCTACAAAAAGGGGACAACTGACTGTTTAAATATTGAAAAGATTTATATAGGGCTAAACATATATAGATACTAAAATAATTTATCCCATTGGAGGTGAATAGAGGATCTACTGAAGAGGTTAGAAGAACTAACATAGCCCTGTAATGCAAAATTTCTTCATTTCATTTGGTTTCTATACTCTCATAAGTGACTGCAAAATCAGGAGTGCTGTGAGGGTTCCTCCAGTGTCTGATAAGTTCCTCAAATCTGCTGTCTTTATAAAAATCTGAGCACATCTCCTGGAGATGTGAGCTAAGCCTTGCAGAATACAAGTAGTCCTTGTTTAATGTTCACTTGTTGAGTGATTGTTCAAGTTGCAGCAGTACTGAATTCAGGGTACAACTTCACTGTTGTGGCTGCTGCAGCATCCTGGCAGTCATGTGATCCCCATTTGTGAACTTCACTGCCAGCTTCTGAAAAGCAAAAGTCAATGGGGAAGGCAGCAGGAGATTGTAAATGGTGATCGCACGACCACAGAATGCTGTGATTGCAGAGGTTTCACCTAACAAGGGCAAATTGCAAATTGGTGCAGTCATGTGACATCATTCCTTACAACCATGTTGCTTAGCAATGGAGTTCCCAGTCCTAATTACCATTGCTAAATGAGAGCTACCTGTATAGAAACTGTGGGAAAGTGCCTGCAATCCTCCATCTTGGCTTTTTCAAGGGCCACTCTATTATCTGGTGTAGACTGCCCCAATGTAAGAGATTAAAGTGCAAGAGCTGTGGGGTGTAACAGACCCAAAGTTTCCTTGGATGGATCATATTTGCCTGTTCAAACCAAATAACTTAACTAGTGATCATTCTGTTATTATATCCTGGAATACTGAAAAGAGTAAGGTCCGAAGTAAGGATCTATTATTTCTGGCATGCTTCTCTATGGTAAATTCCCCACTCCCCAGGAAGCATGATGGGTACATGAATTGATCTTACAGGGGTTTAAGACAACCATATTAGCTGTGCCTGAAGTATCAAGGAAGATATCTGAGGTTTTAAGTACTTTAATTTTCACCTCTCTACAGCTCAAATAGATAAAAGAACTTTAGATCATTCATCAATTACTGTGATTATGAGATATTAATAATATATTTGCATTCTAAATATGGTATTTTGGTGGAAAGCAGAAGTCAATAAATTTAAATCCAATCTTTGGGTAAATACTGGCTGAAACTACTCCACAGCTCTGTTCAATTCGTTCAACTAATTCTTGCAGAAAAATTCAAATTTTCTTGGGAAAAAGCAAACTAAAAGAAATTGAGGCATTATGGCTTTTCCAATTATGCTATTTTACTATCAAGGCACATCAAGTTAAACTAGGCTGAAGAGAAAAGATTTTAGATAGAGAAGGTTAGATAGAAAGTGCTGCCTTCCCACAAGATATATTTATTAATATGTGAATTTTAGTTCTCAGATTACCTTCATACCTCAGATTACCTTCATATCTACACCCTATTTCAAACTCTAAATTGAGTTTAGAGCTTTAACTCCTCCCCATTTTAATGTTGTTCCCACAGCTGTTTTGGAAGGGAGATGTAAGAGAAATCCTTTTGAAGCAAGATAGCACTCATGTAGCTGGACCACGCTCTGGTTCATTGTTAGATTTATAGGGATATTTGTCATCAACTGAACATTCCTCTTTTAAATTTCCTAGACATTCTGGTAATTTCTATTTACATTATCTCTTATTTATCAGATGTCTATTGCATCTACAGGTAGTCTTCAACTTATGACAAGTCCAAAATTGCTGTTGCTAAGTGAGACATTTATTAAGTGAGTTTTGTCCCTTTTATGACCTTTCTTGTCACAGTTGTTAAGTGAATCCCTGCGCTTGTTAAATTAGTAACACAGTTGTTAAGTGAATCTGGCTTCTCCATTGACCTTGCTTGTCAGAAGGCAGCAAAAGGTGATTTATCACGTGATTCAGGGACTCTGCAATCATCCTAAATATGAATAGTTGTCAAGTGTCTGAATTTTGATCACATGACCATAGGGAAGCTGTAATGATCATGAGAAAACCAGTGCTGTTTTTCACTTTTTTTTCTAGTGCTGTTCTAACACTAACAATCACTAAATGAACTGTTGTAAGTCGAGGTCTACCTGTTTTTAAAAATAGTAAAATATTATTATGTTGGCCAATAACAGCTATTTACATATTTAGGTGCTATTTTGTCCTTTAAAATACATTAAATGTACTTTTAAAAATTCTGTATAGGCTATTATGTCTGTGGACATAATAACATTTTAATTTGATTTGATTTGAAGCTGATAAACTTTGGAAACAAGAACATGTATACAATGTTCACAGAAATGTCAAACAACTCTACCAGATCTCAAGTACTGGCATTTTATAATGACAGCCAATGTGCTATTTCAGATGTTCACGTTAGCATCACTGGAATTAGGCAGTGTATTGCTTCAAGGTCACAAAGAAGAGATGAAGTCAATAACCTAGCGTTTAAAAATATTTAGCAATCCAGAAATATGGTGTGTCTGAACTGAGAAAGAATGTAGGAACAATTCTTAAAGTATCTGTAAAAATGGGAATCTTATCAACTGAATACAGCCTGCAGTTATTGCTTGTCCTGATTCACTGCAAATACATAGAACAGATACCTAGTCTACTCTTCTAGAAACTATCCTCGTGCTGAATATTACCCAGGAAAAACAATGTTGATGATTTGCCTCCCAACATCCAGTAAAATATCTTGGTTCAGATTCAATTCGACTTTTAGAAATAGTCTTATTTCATGCTCCAATATTTATATCTGATTGCTTTCTACACTGTAACTATACTTCTTTTGACTTAATACTGAACTTTATACAATATGACCAACTATTGCATGCAGTCATTCAGCCTTGGTGGCACAGTGGTTAGACTGCAGTACTGTAAGATACTCCTACTGCAATTTGGCAGATCAAATCCCACCAGGCTCAAGGTTGACTCAGCCTTCCATCCTTCCAAGGTGGGTAAAATGAGGACCCAAATTGCTGGGGGTAATAGGCTGACTGTAAACTGCTTAGAGCAGGNGAGAGAGAGAAAGAAAGACTTTTGGTTTCATGCAAGGAAAGCAGCAGAAGCAGCAGAAGTCTTTCTTTCTCTCCCCCAAACTCCACCAGAAATGAGTCTTTGCCAGCGCAGCCTCTTGGAGCAGGATGCCTTGCAGGGTCCCAAAGATTCATTTCTGGCAGAGTTTGGGGGAGAGAAAGACTTTTGCTGCTTTCCTTGTGTGCAGTCAAAAGCAGAAGAAGAAAGAAGTAGAAAGAAGCAGCCCAATAGCCAGATAAGGCACATGGGGCAAGTGGGGCAGGTTCCCCCCATCTGCTGTTTCCCCCCCACCACCTCATGTTGTTCGCAATGCAAGCGATGCAAGCCTTTGTTCCCGCACAGCCTGGATTAATTGCTTTGGGGGTGGCATTGCTCTGCGGACCACCAAAATTTTCTCACCACCAGTGGTCCCCGGCCAACTGGTTGGTGACCACTGGCTTACAGAGGGCTGTAAAGCACTATAAAGCAGTATATAAGTCTAAGTGCTATTGCTATTGCTATTCAACATTATTGGCAGAAAAAAGAAGTCTTATCAAAGGGATAAGATCTCTAGGATGACAGAATTGTTCTTCCAACACAGATGAGATTAAATGGTACAAGAACTACCGGAAACACCTAAATTTGGTATATCTTCCTTTTCTTTTCCTATCTTTTTACTTTTTTACTTTTTATATTATTTTTAAGTTTTTATTAGTTTTTTCTTTGTATTTGTAAACTTTAATAACAATTTTGAAAAATGTACATGGCTATCAAAAAATATTTTTTCTAGGAGTTGAAAACATAGCCAATCAGTTCAGATCAGCTGCTATGAAGCACTTTGGAAACATGAGTTAATGGACATATCCTGATAAACCAACAATGTATCAAAGTCAGGGCTGTCAAAATCAAGGCCCAAGGGCCAGATCTGGCCCACAGAGTACTTAGATCTGGCCCAAGGGGCCTCTGTGGTGCCTCTGCCAGCGAAAACAGAGCTTGTTTTCCCATTTTCTCCAGAGCTCCGTTTTCACTGATAGGGGGTTGTGGGAGACCATTCCAGCCGAAAGCAGAGCTTGGGAGTCAATTTTCCCTGGCAGAGCACTCAGACCACCACAGGTGCTCCCCCACACATGATGTCAAGCTGGCCACACCCATCCTGACCATGCCCACCCCGGACCCTCAAGGTAAAACACTATCCTGATGCGGCTCTCAGTGAAATTCAGTTTGACACCCCTGATCTAAGTTCACACAAAAAGATCCCAATGATCAAATATAGTTCTAGCCACATGCTATCTGCTCTTGATCAAAAGGGAAAGATGCTATAAATTAGGTGCTGATACTATTTACTTAGACTTTGGTTTGAAGCATAAAGTTTAACTTCTATGTAGTCATTGTTGATTATTTTTAATGGCATTGGTCTTTAATTAGAGAGTGCAAAGATTTGTCCTGTGACTCAAGAATCATCCATTAGTAAACATCTAAGAAATATTTCACAGTATTGAACAACAGAAATATTTTCTGTCCAAAACAATGGCTATACATGACTTCATGGAAAGTTCATATCCACACAGCTTATGGTAACTACTGCACCTGTTGAAGGTCTCAAAGGTGACTTCCCTCCCCCCAAAAGGCAACTGTACTTTCTTGGTTTGTTTCTTTGAAAACATTTCAATGTTTCTCATGGAAGAAGTTAAAAGTTAAGTTAGAACAGGAGAAGCTTCTTGGATGAAAACTGAAATGTTTTCTTAGAGAAAAAAAACACAAGAAAGTGCAGTTGCGCTTTGGTCGGGGGGAAAGCATCTTTGGAAGAACCATGTCCTGGATAATTGAAAATCTCCACAGATACATGTTGAAGGATAACTCAACTACTTGATATTATTCAAAGTGGGTGAGTGCCACATCCAAACTGCCATACAAGAACAAAGCTATGCAGGTGAGGGTGCAGGTGAGTTAATGAAGTGACAAGGTGTTTCCTTTTTCCTTCATAGGAAAATGACAGCATCACAATACTTTCTGAAAAAATTGTAGGTACTGCAAAAGCAGATTCTTTTTACAAGGAGAATGACATTCTTTATACTTTTGAATGCTATTTTTTTTGGCAGGCAACAATAATTCTGTAGGCAGCCAGAGAGAAAGTTGTCAGCTGGAATAAGTCTTGGAGATGGGCTGTTTCTCCACTTGGAACAACCTTCTTTTCACCTCCAGTTTTGTACATTAAATTTTAGCCAACCCAATCACTGGGGACATTTTTTTCACATAGTCTCTCTTGGATTATGTCCATGGAATTGTCACATTCCTTTATGCTGTCATTAGCCAAAAATAAACTTCATAACCATCAAGCTTTGGAACAATTCTTATCCAGAAATGGTAAATAAACTCTTCGGGTGGGAAATTCTGCAATTCAGCAGGTTTCAGAGTTAATTATATTTAGAATATTAATTTCATTAGGTGTACTGTTCATATTATTTATGTTTATGCCTGAAAGGTACATAATGGTCTTATTACAGGGTATATAATGTAGCTTGCCTCATATAAAAAGAGCTGATGCTATGATGCAATTATTTCAAAAGAGTGCGGTAATGTGTGTAGTCCATTCTTCAGCCTTGTTTTTGCGTAACTGGAAATGGTCACAGGTCACAAATCTGTATTTTCCCATCTATAAGTAGTCCCCAGCTTATGACCACCATTGAACCTTAATTTTATGTTGCTAAGTGAGTTGTTAAGCAAATGTTGCCCCACTTTATGACCTTTCTTGTCACAATTGTTAGGCTAATCAGTGCAGTTGTAAAGTTAAGCCCATGTCACACTGCACCAACGGCTGCAAAGAGGATGTAAAACGTTAAAAAAAGCTTGCCATCCATTGGATAATGCTATGCATCCGCTGTGTACTCACTGCATACGTGTTTCACACGCTCTATCCCTCGAGCATCCATCCACTGAGATTTCATCCGTGCAAGAAGTTTTGAGCTGCACAAAACTTTGTGAA
>BHFT01048734.1:0-24575 GCA_004320025.1 Laticauda laticaudata
GGCTAGCCTCAAATTTAAAACTAAACAGCTGTGATAGCCTGACTCACAGACGAACTCAATACAGAAGCCTGATGATGAACGTTGATGAACGTTGCTACAACTTTTCTAAGGATTTTCAAAATGACCATCAGAGCATTAGTATTTCCTGTATTATTATTAACATGCTCTGATGCTAAGGAATTCTACTCCCCCTCCCCATCTGAAAAGAAATCTGTTCCAAATGCAAAACACAAGCAAAGGAGAGGAGTTTCCGTTTCAGTTTTAGTTTCACTGCTGCAAGCAGTTTTAGTACAGAGCAGTTGAGCTAAGCCATGCCCAGGCTCCTTGCTGTCTCCTTCTTGCTCACATAGAAATACTGTTTCAGTTTCCAAACAGCCCTCAACTCTTTTACACACTGACAGGATGCTAGACCGATGATTACTAATGGATGCTGGTAGGCAGAGGCAGATTTTTTTTCTCTTTATTTTCCTCACCAAAAACTAAGCCCGGTCACATAGTTTTGTAGCAAAGCACGAGTATCGAGCTAGTATTTTATATGGTTACAGACCTTAAGACATACCCTTTCTTCATCAGCATCTAGAAATAGTACCTAAAAACAGTAGATTTCCATTGATTGGAAGCTAGGATGTATTCCAAGTAATTTTATAGCCTTTAACAACTCGGTCCCTTTTAAATATGTAGGGCTGGGCAGATGTGTTTATGGACCCATAACTCCAGAATTTCCAGATAGTATTTGGAGAAGTTGTAGGATTTGGGTCCCAGATTAGGAAAGGCTGAGATAGAGCACTAGAAGAAGATAAACTATATTAACTGAACTCAGTTAAAAAAAGAATTGTATTAACTCTCAGCTAATCCGCTTCTCTAGGAATAAGCCCTGCAGAATTAATTGCAGAATTAATCTAAATAACAATATATCAGACTGCACTTATTTGCTTTCAGAACTTTGAATGAATGAAGCTAGTTTTCCCATGTCATGTATTAATTCAGTGCTCAATGAAACATTAAGGTTCTGTAGTCACTTCCTTAGCCATCATTAAGGATTTGACAGATGGGTTCGTGGTATCTTGTGTCTATTCCCACACTCATTTTTTTCCCCCACACATCAGCTGCAGGTTTATCACATACTTTTCTTTGTTCTCTGTTATTATGTCAGAAATTTTTTCTGCACTGTTTTTTCTCAATTAATGCCAGGTCTACTCAATATTCAACGTACGTGCTATGCATGTGACGTACCCAGAAGTTTGTTATATCTCTTTTATTTGTTTCTTTGTCTTTGCAGTTTGCTAGAAGTATCAAAACTTGGTGTGGTTGTGGCCATGGGTAGAAGATTCAGACTTCCCAATTATTATTATTTTTTTTTAGAGTTCCCCATCATGGAAAACATGATGCAAAATTAACATCCATTTTCGTTTTCTTTGCCTCACTAATCTTCCTTCACCATGTTGTTGTTGAGGACAGAAAAGCCAGAAGGAATTTCAGGGTAGATGTCTGGATTAGCACAAGCCATTCAGTACCGCACATTTGTTTCAGTTATGTCAGAAAGGCCATTCAACAAGTCCTTACAGAGCTGAAAAGTGAGGGACAGAATACACAAATTTGATTTAAGAGCTTACTGAGCTGTGGCCCAGCATCATCATTCTTGAAGATGGAGCGGATGTCAGAATAAATCATGGTTCATGGGCAAATTTGTCATAGAATGCCCTGCCTCTTAGGTGATTTATGGGGAACAATGATAGGATGTGCTTGTGGGGGGAAATAATATAGATGGACTAATTAAACTCAGCTTTCACTTAAAATGGAGGATCGGCCTTATTCCAAACTACTGTTTGTGGCTGGCATTATTAACACATTATTTTCCTCTTTTTAACACATTAACTTTTAACACATTAGCACATTAATTATTAACACATTATTTTCTTCTTTCCTGATAAACAGAGGACTGTTCTTTTAAACATATCTCACTGATTTCCTTGCAATTAATTGCAGGTAGTCCTTCACTTACAACCAGTGGTAGGATTCATTTTTTTTTACGACCGGTTCTGTGGGCGTGGCTTGGTGGGCATGGCAGGGGAAGGATATACTGCAAAGTCTCCATTACCTGCCCATCCCACTAACCTGCTTTCCAGTTCCTTTCTCCTGTGCAGGGCAACAAAAGAAGACCCAACCCATCAGCTGGGATGCAGGAGGCAGAGAATAGATGGGGGCGGGGCCAGTCAGAGGTGGGATTTTCCAGTTCTCCGAATTACTCAAAATTTTCTCTTCTGGTTCTTCAGAACCTGTCAGGACTGGCTGACCACCACCTCTGCTTATAGCCATTTGTTTTGTGACTGTCCACAGTTACAATGGCACTGAAAAAAATTGACATGACTATTTTCATATTTATGACTGTTGCCACGTCCCCATGGTCACATGATCAAATTTCAGGTGCTTGGCAGTTAACATGTATTTATGACAGAATTCAGGTCATAGTTGTCTAAAAGGTGCTTTTTTAAGAGGCCACTGGACTTCCTTTGTTTTTCTTTGAAGACGTTTCACTTCTCAGCCAAGAAGCTTCTTCAGCTAGAACTGAAGAAGCTTCTTGAATGAGAAGTGAACCTCTTCAAAAAACAAGAACAAAACCAAAGAAAGTCCAGTGGTCTCTAGAAAAAGCACCTTTGGGACATGTATTTATGAGAGTTGTACTGTCCTGGGATAATGTAATCAACCATTTGTAAACTTCCCAGATGTCTTCCAACAAGCAAAGTCAATTGGGAGAAGCCAGATTTGTTTCATTAGTGCATAATTCACTTTAACAATTGCTGTGGTTCACTTAACAATTATGGTAAAAAAGGTTATAAAATGGGACAAAACTCAGTCAACCATAGCCTTGCTTAATAATGAAAATTTTGTGTTCCATTGTGGTTGTAAATCAAGGATTACCTATTCATATTTATTTTTAATTTCCTAGAATTTAAACTGTATCATTTTTATTTTTATCAGGAATGATTAAATGATCTGTGGCATAAAACAGTAATTTTCCAGTAGCCATCTTGGGAGAATTGTGTCCACAGAGATAATTTATCAACTGAACACCAAGATCATGCAATATAACTAATTAAAAATAATAAAAATGTTCTGTGACAGTGGGAGAAAAAAAATCTNTCCAGTAGCCATCTTGGGAGAATTGTGTCCACAGAGATAATTTACCAACTGAACACCAAGATCATGCAATATAACTAATTAAAAATAATAAAAAAGTTCTGTGACAGTGGGAGAAAAAAAATCTATTTCTTTATTATAACGAAAGAAACAGCTTGCTAACAGCTGTAGCCTGCAATAATTCATGGCTATCAATCAAATACTAGTTATTTATACATTTCAATTTATATGTTGTCTGACTCTCAGTTTCTCTGGTTGGTTACAATTTATTTAAAAACTTTTAAAAAAAGAAATTCAAATTAGAAAAGTTCATCTAAGACATGGATGTCAAACTCATGGCTCGAGGGCCGGATTCGGCCCACAGGGTGCTTAGATCTGGCCTAGGGGGCCACCTTGGAAACAGTGAAAGGCCGGCCCGTGATACCTCTGGTGGCAAAAATGGACCTAAGTTGGGGGCACACTGGGTCCCCCGAGCTCTGATTTTGCTGGCAGAGGGCTCCAAGGGGCCATTGTGAGTGAAAACGGACACCAAGCTGGCCATGCCCACCCTGGCAGTGGTGGTATTCAGCAGGTTCTGACCAGTTCTGGAGAACCGGTAGCGGAAATTTTGAGTAGTTTGGAGAACTGGCCAATCCCACCTCTGACTGGAGATTTTATGGTATCCTTCCCCTGCCACGCCCGCCAAGCCACGCCCAAAGAACTGGTAGTAAATAATTTTTGAATCCCACCACTGCACCCTGGCCATGCCCACCTCGGACCCCCCCCCAGATCAAACACCACCCTGATGTGGCCCTCAATAAAATTGAGTTTGACACCCCTGATCTAAGAAACCAGCTCACCCAATGGGATTAGCTCATCCCTTGTCAGCCAAGGAATTTTGGAGTCCAGGAGAAGGGCCTTTTCTGCTTTGGCTCTGGAATGTCTCCTCCCCGAGGTCAGATCCACTTGCAAAAGGCCTTGAAGACAAGTCTGTGCCAGCTAGCCTGGAGCCCCAATGGAGGTGCACTTGGCTAATGGGAGTACAGGACACCCCACCTCCTCCGTGTGAACATTTTGCTCCTTCCCTCTCCATCCTGCTTAGTTTTATATTCATTGAATTTAAAATGTAAAATCCATATTTATTGTTTTAATGTTTTATAGCGCATTTTAATCTGTGAGCTGCCTAAAGTTGCTTTTGGCAAGATTGGCAACTTGTAACTTTAATGATAAATAGCAATAATAAATAAAATAACCATAAAGAAACATAATAACATCAGTAGCACTTATATACCACTTCATAGTGCTTTACAGCTCTCTCTAAACGGTTTACTGAGACGGCCTATTGCCCCCAACAATCTGGGTCCTCCTTTTACCGCCCATGGAAGGATGGAAGGCTTGAGCACTGTCAGGATCAAACTCCAGGCTGGGAGCAGAGTTTCTCTGCAATGCTGCATTCTAACCACTGTGCCACCAGGGCTCCTAATAATAAATGCATATTGGTCACTTCTCAAGGATGATAGAAAACACAAGTCTGGACAACTGAAAAGAACATGGGTTACTTTAAGGAGTTCGTGATTGCGGTGGAAAACCAAAGTAATACATAGCATTTTCTGTTTATTCTGTTCAATATTGATGAAATACAGTAAGGGATGCAACATACATCTCTAAGCAAATCAAATAATGCAATTTCTTGGGCGATAAACATATTAGTTGCATTAATCACATTAATGCAATAATATTAATCACACACACTTCATATTAATTGCATGACATTGGTGTTGATTGACTATCTTTAATTATTGATTAATTGCAACTATTTTTTGGCTCATGATAGGAAATCTTCCACCCCCATACAGATATTTTGGGGGGAATTGTAGCATTTTCCAAATAAATTTTGCTAGAGCCAAAATTCTCAAGAAGATCCCTTTTGTTCCCTCCTTCGTATCCCCACCACTATCCCCATCATGTAATTGATCATCAGAAGTGTGATAACTTGGATATTAGGTCAAGGACTCTTCCTCTTTCTGGGCACCTAAGTAATTTCCCCCCTTATTGAGGGCCATGTCCCAACAATGTTAAGGATTGAGGAAACCTGTGACAAGACCCCTCCTTTCTTTTCCAACATCCAAACTTCCAGCGAATCAGGATTGGGCATAGGCCAGGGGTGGAGAACTATGGCGCTTTTATGGCTTGTGGACTTCAACTCCCAGAATTCCTGAGCCAGCCATGTTGGCTCTGGAATTCTGGGAGTTGAAGTTCACAAGTCATAAAGGGGCCATAATTCCCCACCTATAGCATAGCCAATGTAATTGGCCATTTTTGTTTAGCTTAGACCAGAGTTATCAAGCTGAAAGCCCAGGGGCGGCATCTGGCCTGGGGGCTGCTTCGATCTGGCCTATGGGGCTGCCCAGGAAATAGTAAAAGACCGGCCCACAGTGCCTGTTAGTGAAAATTGAGTTTCTCGGAGGCCATTTCAGCTGAAAATCGAGCTCGCATGACCCTCCTCGAGCTCCATTTTCTCTGGCAGAGGGTTGCAGCCGAAAATGAAGCTTGGGAGCCCGTTTTCGCTGGCAGAGCACTCGGGCCACCACAGGCGCCCCCCCCGACACAAGTGATGTCATGCTGGCCACGCCCACCCTGGCCCTGCCCACCTCAGCCCCCCCCCGAGGTCAGGTACAACCCTGTCATGGCCCTCAATGAAATCGAGTTTGACACACACATCCGGCTTCGAGCCTCTGAGGAGCATCTGTCGCTCTCTCTCCCTCGATTCACAAAGGTCTAGTTTTCGTCCTTTCGAAAGAGAAATGCCAGGCATCACTGGAGGGCTGGGCCGGCAAGGCGCGTGCGTTTATTCTTCTGAAATGAATGTAAAAGAATGAAGTTCCATTCTCCTCGAGCCTTCTCATGCTTCCAGGTTGAATCACGTCGGTGTTCATTTTCTTAGCACAGGTGCAGCAGTGAACAGCAGCGACAGCCTCCCTCCCTCCTCATCTGTCAATGACATTTCCTCCATGTCCACAGACCAGACCCTGGCATCGGACACCGACAGCAGTTTGGAAGCTTCTGCAGGGCCCCTCGGTTGTTGCAGGTGACTAGCCGCCTGCCTGCGAAACCCGACGTTCTTCAGAAGATGATGCAGTTTGTAGGGAGACAAATCTATGGTGATTAGTGAAAGAATTTGAGGATGGTAACGAAGAGAGAGAGAGAGAGAGAGAAAGAGAGAGAGAAATCAAAATTCACATACTGATTAAGCAAACAAAAAAGTCCCTTTCAGCCTGCTTCTCCTAAAAAAAAANAAAGAGAGAGAGAAATCAAAATTCACATACTGATTAAGCAAACAAAAAAGTCCCTTTCAGCCTGCTTCTCCTAAAAAAAAAAAGAATAATGTAAATGCAGCTAAGCTCAAGTGTATATTTAACTTATAGTTGCTCTGCTTTGGTCTTCTTCCAATGATGCTTACTGCACAAAAAGAGAGAAAGAGAGAGAGAGAAAAGGGGGGGGGGTTTAAGAAAAAGAGTNGATGCTTACTGCACAAAAAGAGAGAAAGAGAGAGAGAGAAAAGGGGGGGGGGTTTAAGAAAAAGAGTGAGAAAAGAGGGGGGGGAGTTTTAAAAGAGCTTTTTCTCCCCCGGTTAAAATTGACAAAATTTTAATGGTTGTAAAATCAGCAATCTTCAACTGTCCTTTCTCATAATGGCATGACAAGGTGGACAGTCCCCATCCTTTCTGTGTATATGTGTGCTTATTTAACTGCTCTCTGTTTCTGTTTTGGATAAATATACAGAGAACTGCACATGTATCTTGGTGTACATACATACAAATATGCATTTGAAGATACAGTTATACATGAAGCTGTGTGTATGCATAAACTGAAGAAGCAGGAGTCTTTATGTTTACACGCAGCCTGCCAAGGAGAACAACCTCCTGATGTGTTTTTTAAATGACATTTTCATCTGTAATTATAATCTCAATGTACAGTATGGCTTGTTTAGTTGTTCCATGGGTTAGTTTAAATTGTTTTATGGCTAAAATCCTACAAAGCTCACTTCTGAGTTGGTCTGTGTGGGGGCTAGAAGCTGGAATTGTGTACAATCAGAATCAAAGTGAAGTTTTCTCAAAACCTTGATGAAGTAGCCTCTTAAATTTCAGGGTTGTTTTTAACAGCAGCTTTTGGGGAGGAAAAATATAGGATGGTGATTTCAACCAGTTAGTTATTCAGACCCACAAATTGGTTTTTAGAATATTCATCTACGGAAATAGCATGTTTTTCTGTGGACATTGTTAGGAGATAACCCCATTTCTATTGTATTGTTCATGTGAACTTTTTGGAAGCCCTTAGTTGGCTCTTTGTAGATCTTCTAATCCAATGTGTGTCATCTTAAGTCAGAGGACTCCAAATTTGGCAACTTTAAGACTTGTGGACTTCAACTCCCAGAATTCTCCAGCCAGCTATGTTGGCTGAAGAATTCTGAGAGTTGAAGTCCACAAGTCTCAAAGTTGCCAAGTTTGGGGACCCTGCCTTAAGTGAAGAAGAGAGAATTACTAAGCACCCCCCTACCTACTGAAAGTGACCATGAATTTTATTGAAAGGTGTTGTATAAATTAGACAAGTAATAACAAGCGTGGATAACTGATCCATAGCCTCAGTCATATCCTTGGACTTATGTCTTGGAAAAAAAGTAGCATACTTCTGCCCTAATTTGGTCTTGGGAAACTAAAATCCATCAAGCATAAACAGTTACAAGATTCCTCTTTTTCAGCAATTTTCAGCAAACTATCAAATAATTATCAGGTTCTACATCAAGGCAGATTGGATGATTTGCTAGGCAAACATAAGCCTTGGTTTTCTTTCTTAGATCTGAGTAGAACACTATCACAATCTGCAAATTTTTTTAGTAGGGCTGGGCAAACATTTTTTTTCCTGGGCAATAACAGGTACTTATTAGTAAACTACATATTCTGGCTGCATCTTGAACCATATGGTGTATTCCCTAAACGCAGAAACATAATGAAGTCCAATTACAAGAAGATAATATTGCAGGTCTGTTTATTCATACCAATTTTGCAAGTCTGAAGCAGGTCAGTCAATGTGTTTGAGGTGGTGAATGACTTCTTAATTTGGTTTAAAAGTTCCCTTTTATAAAAGTGTTGTGTATCTAACTACTTTGAGCTTTCACTTTTCCTTACTTGTACCTTTTCATCCAGACAATCTAAGTCAGAATCAAAATATTCCAAGGTATGCTCATGATGTTAGTAACTTTAGCAAGTAGAGTTGTAAGATGAGCAAGAAATTAAGGCAAAAATCTGCCTGCCTCATATGGGACAATGTTCAAACATGTCACCTAAGGGCTTTGGGAGATGCAGGAGCAAAAATATTCTGGAATGATGAAGGAAGACTCCATCTATCTTCTCTGCACATATTCTATATACAGTGGTGGGATTCAATATATTTTACTACCAGTTCTGTGGGCATGGCTTGGTGGGCGTGGCAAGGGAAGGATATTGTTAAATCTCCAGTCAGAGGGGGTATTTGCCAGTTCCCTGAAGAATTACTCAAAATTTCCACTACCTGTTCTCCAGAACTGGTCAGAACCTGCTGAATACCACCTCTGTCTATAAAGCTCATGCCCTGTTTTCAGTCAGACCAGTGATATACTGTATCTGGTCATGAAGAGCAATGTCACAAACCTGACTCCCCCCCTCATCCCCCCCCCCAAAAAAATAAAACTTTAGGTGCTGAGTCTGTTGATGCCTGAATGAATGATAGGACTGTAGTCAAACTTTTAAAGAAAATCCGAGATGTCAATTATTTTCCCTAAAAGAAGCTAGAAACCAATGCTATGGATCAACCTGTACAGATTGCCAGTAAGCCATGTTCAGATGGGCAGAAAATACTAACATAATTCGTTATGTTCCATTTTGGTTCATGAAAAACTCAACCTCCTTACATACCCAAGGCAATTCTGCTTCATTTCCCAGAGGGAAATTGATTTTGGGAAAATTCATTCCAGAGACTTGAACAGAACAGTTTTGAGTTAGGGATTCAATTCTTGTGGTTGAAATTCAACTCCTTGTGTAGCCTCTGAAAACACAATCTCAGCTTACCTTTAACAACTGTCATGGTTAGATGGTGTGAATCAAAACAAAATTCACTTTCTAGCTAATTTACTTTCTAGTTAATTTCAGTAAAGACAAATAAAATAAACATAAACAAATAAACAAAGTATGCACAATTAATACACAGTTGCAAGTCACCCTAGCAAGCATGTTTGAGTCTATTCGTATCACACTGGTCTGAGTTCCATACAATACTTCTATAAGTAGTTTCTAATGATGTAATGTAGTTTCAGTTGCTAAGTAAGATAATGAGGGAGTAGATTTTTCTTTTAAGAAAAAGAATCAGAAAGTTTAGTTTGTGCAGTATGTATAACAGCAATAAGCAATAGATTATTACTGCAAATATATGTGTGTGTGTGAATGTGTGTGTGTGTATATATATATATGTATATATATATATGTATATATATATATAATATGTATATATATATATATATAATATACCTAGATACATATTTTATAGCAATATAGGGGACAATCTACTAAGTGCCACTATAAGTCATAGCCATGTGGGTGGTATGTGTACAAGAATCACATGCAACTTCCATACATGTCACAAAACAATGGTGCTTAATCTGTTGCCCCCATATTCTTTTTAAAGCCATGAAATTATCTCATGTGGCATTGTAACTTGAACCCAGCCTGGAAGAAATTCCAATACACAAGAAATGGTACTATTTACAAGAGGGACAAGAGCGTGTTTGGGAATTCCATAAAGGCAATAACAGAGAAATGATGTTCTAAGCAATAATGATGTTTGCTTGATATATATTTTCTGGGAGTTGTTTGGAATGACACATGATCATAAGATGTGATTGTTAACTGTTACCAGAAATCACAATCAACAGCAAAGCAACTGAGTTTAGGAAAGATACTAAGTCACTCAGGTAAAGTGAAATGCCAAGTAGCATTTATGAAAAATAAACAAATAAATAAAATATCTCTCCACACTGGATATGGCAGATGAGATTTCCTCAAAAGTGCAAGGTTGAAATCTAATTAGTGCATGAGTGATCTACAAATGCTTAAGAAAAATATCCATGAAACTTTGAGACAACAGTCATTACTGATTACTAACAAAAGAATTCAAAATCAAGCAACTGGTATCATAAGCCTGTTGCATTATTTCTTGTCCTCCAATCACTTAAAAGGACTAGATGCCATTGTGGGCAATTCATTTCAGAAAGGGTATAATCATCATTGAGAAAAGAATGAAGGGTTTGATGATTGAGGAATGATTTAACTTCTGAGGATATTTTGGTAAGCTTTGGACTTTCACAAAGTATACAAAGAGAAAAAGGGAAGAAACATCGATAACATTAAACAGTTTAAGGCTCAGAATTATCTACAAAAATAATTCTAGTGGTTATAAATAAAGGGAAATAAGTATTTAACCTTGCAACCCATGATTAAGATGAAATTCGTTGTTGCAGAATGGCTCAAGTCAATTTAGAAAGATGATTCATTGAAGGTCAGCTATTTCCTTAGTGTTTTAGATGTTCCAACATACATTAAACTAGAAAATTATCAAGACAATGGCCAGAACACGTAGGATTTTATTGATTGATTGGTAAGCGAGGCTTGTTCGTATTGTTTGTGAAGATAACTTCACATAAATAGAGCAAATTACAATGTGTTCTACTTATTGTCAACTTCAAAATAGGATTGCTGGAATATGTTACAGGCAACTTACTCTGTCATCTAATTGCTGAACCCGAATTAAATGGATTTTCAAAATCACATCAAAATATGTGTACAGCAATATTAATAACCAGTTGAATGAAAGAAATGATTGCAGATGGGAGTGGAAGGCCATGCAAGGCTGATTGTATGCGAAAAGAACAAGTTAACTAGAAGCAAAGCAATGATAGGAAATGTTTCATTTTATGAAAACTGATAGAAAGGATAATGTCCAACTGGCATTAACTGTGTTTAAAATAGTGTAATATAGATTTCTTTATAGCTTGGTGGTTAGAGGATGAACAATAGCCAGTTTGACCACAGTAGACATATAAAGCATGCAGAAATTGAGTAATTCACAAACAAAGCAATAATTTGTACTTCAGTGTCCTGCTTTAAAAGGCTACTTAAATTGTAGTGTTGTTATCTAGTTCACAAGAAGAAATACCACAATCCTTGCCTTGAATTTGTGCCCAGTTTTTGGATGACCAAAAAGGATATTAATAAAGTAGAATGTTTATGATGAAGCTCCCAGATACCATATCCTAGAAAGAAATATTAAAGAATCGGGTATGGTTAGTCTAGAAAAAATAGCATGTGCACTATGTCAAATTTGAAAGTAGAAAGAATTCAAAAATGGCTCAGATTTGGGAAGCATGGGGCATGATAGAGGTTTTTTTTTTAAGGTAAAATAAGTATCTCCAAACATTCTCCCATTCCCCCCACCAAAAAAAAGGCAAAAGGTGAATTGAACAGCCAAAAACAAAGCCAAAAAAAAAGTGCCAATAAACTTCAGGAAAGCCACAGATGATACTGTTCTTGCAACCTGGCCCTAGAGGTTAGTAGTAAATTGCAAATTATAAGAAAAAGGATAATTTGTTCCTAATGCTATAAATTGTTCAGCAATGGCATGAATTGGGTCTGGAGGTGCTGTGGTCTCCTAGGAGGACTGGATAGTCACCAATTAAGAACTCTTGTGGAATTACTGCTCCAGAAATGATTCTGGACAAACACCATTGAGGCATCTTTTAGGTGCCAATATGTTTTATGAATTCAATGAAGTAGCGAATAATTCAACTTATTGTAATTTTACTTTGGAAAGAGATCGACTCTCATCAGCATCACATATTAGGGAGAGAGAATATAACTAGAAACAAGGTTAAATCATGTGAAGAAAATATCCAGATACAATGATGCCTAAGAGAGCAACGTCTTTTAAGAGACATATTTTCTTAGGCTTTTTTTTTTTAATGTTTGCGCTTGCTGTCTTATTTTGCTCCAAAATTTTACCCAAGCATGGCAGAATGATTGGGAATGAGTGGTTCACAATTTCCTAGATCAGCTGTTCAAAGAAGGTGGACCTCCAAAAACATTTGGTTAGTCTTTGCATTTTTGTAAAATCAACCTCCCTCCGAATTCTCAGGGTTTTTTAACTTTTATCCAAGTAAATAAGTTCTAAACATACACTGAATTTTGTTTTGGCTCCACTTCCCCTTGTTCCCAAAACATTTAGGTTGCTTTTACTAAATGGGGTTCAACTCTGGATTTTCAGATTTAAAACAGCATGCTTGCCCACAATTCTGATATAAGCTGAAGAGGGCATTTTGTGTTTGAATTCACCAATCTAGACACACACAAAATGAATTGTGGGTGCTCCAGTACTGGAGGTTTTTAAGAAGAGATTGGACAATCATTTGTCTGAAGTGGTATTGGGTTTCCTGCCTAAGCAGGGGGTTGAACTAGAAGACCTCCAAGGTCCCTCCCAACTCTGTTCTTCTGGATCTATGAACTCAGAAGTTTCCCTCAGCCAAACTCTTGAATTGTCACAAAAACCTCTGAGGGCTTTTTAATATGGTATGGGTTTTGCAAGGAAGTACACTGCATTCATTGTTCGATGAGAAAAACAAGTTCAGGTTATTAAAAGAGCTAGTGTTCTTGAAGAATCATTGATTAAGTGCCGTTGTCTATGGAGATTCTCAGTCATCCAGATCAAGGTGGTCCCAAAGATGCTTTTTTCAAGAGGCAACTGGACTTTCTGGTTTTTTCTTTGAAGGCATTTCACTTCTCATCCAAGAAGCTTCATAAGCTCAAGAAGCTTCTTGGCTGAGAAGCAGAAAGTCTTCAAAGGAAAACCAGAAAGTCCAGTTGCCTCTTGAAAAAAGCATCTTTAGGACATTATGTAACATTCTGTTTTTGACTCCTAGCATCTACAATAAAAATACCATGTTAGATTTTCATTCTGTGCTACTTGCAAAACTGCCAAACACTGACAAGTTGAAGGAAGCTCAGTTATTTTTTTTCATTTCCTGAAGGTCAGTCCAATATTGGGATGAAATGGATAGTGTCTTTCCACCCAAATCCACCGTAACCATAATTAGTTAGGTTCTGTAGCACGTTTATGATGCAAGTACATAAAAATACCATAGGCAGGGATCTTTGCAGACACCTTATATTGTAGGACGGCATGGCTGGAGAATCAGTGATTTGGCAGAATGCATATTAAAGGAAATTTTGTTGCAAGTTGAAAGCCATCCCTGTTGAATTTCAGTCTGCTATACAGCTGTGAAAGATACCCAGGAAGTGGAAGTGAATAAATATAATCTTCAGCCCTTTGCAAATACTCCTTAAAGATAAGAACGTTGGGAGATTCTTCTGAGCATTTTGAAGATACTTGTTTTTCTTCTTTAAATATTCATTCAAAGGAATGCTTTGTCTCGCAGAGCAGATAGGTTTATATCTGTATGAATGTCACTTCAAATTGCAGGTGGGGTTGATAATATACACACACACACACACATATATATATATATTTGTTTTTTTAAGCTTTCGTGGGTACTTACATATGTGCTGTTCAGCTTCCTTCGGGTATTATCCCACGTCATTGGAGTGCTTTCAAAGTTGTAGCAACGTTTCAGCACATGTGTGTGTATATATATATTTTTAAGCTTTCGCGGGTACTTACATGTGTGCTGTTTAGCTTCCCTCGGGTATTATCCCACGTCATTGTAGTGTTGTTAAAGTTGTAGCAACGTTTCAGCAGAATCTCATCTGCCATCATCAGGCTTCTGTATTGAGTTTGTATGTACAAACAAACACATACAAACTCAATACAGAAGCCTGATGATGGCAGATGAGATTCTGCTGAAACATTGCTACAACTTTAAAAGCATTACAATGATGTGGAATAATACCCGAGGGAAGCTAAACAGTACACACACACACACACACATATATATGTATATATTCCTGTATAGAGAAAAACAATGCAATGTAATTCTAATCAGATTTGAAAATCCTAAATTTCCCTACAGCCATCAAGGACACTAAGAAAACAACCAATAAATCATTATTTTATTTTTAAATTAATCTACCTCACAGGGTTACACCTCAGAAAAAAGGTGAGATGTAAATGTAATGAGCGATGTAAGGTTTTTCTCTGAACTTTTAATTTGAGTTTTCCAGGCAATATAATTTTATAAATTGCTTAATCTATAGTTTATTTGTTTGCTTCCATTTTAATTAAGTTTGGAATTTTGTTTTGTTTTGTTCTTGTGTTTTTCAGTCAACTGGCAACTTTCTACACAAATCCCTGCAATTTTCATGGCAAGGATTTTCAGAAATGGTTTTTGCCAGAACAACAATTTGAAGGACTTTTCACCTTCCATCTGGTTCAGAATTGTGCAGATGTTTGAAATGTGTTTGACTATTAGCAGCTGGAGTTGGTAGTTAGGCTGTTGGTTTGAGCTCTGAGCTTGGCAATTTGGTTGCAAACGTTTCATCACCATTCGAGGAGACATCGTCTGTGCATATGTGCTCATCTGCCATATTTCATCTATAATGAAATGTTTGCAACCAAATTACCAAGCTCAGAGCTCAAATCAAGAGTCTTGTGCAGATGTGTCAGATTGCAGCTTTCCCCACTTTTTCAATAACAGTGCAAATACTTGTATTTCACAAGATGCAGCCTTCCATGTTATTTCAGTACATTATTAACAAAATTCTGTTGTCTATCAAATCTGCCATAGAGAGTTATATAAGCCAAGAAAATTTCTTAGTGTAAGCTTTTGTGTGGAAAACTGGAGAAAAAAGACAATTTGCTATTTATTTGTGTTTGGTTGTTTACCTGTGGGTTTTTTTTTTTTTAAAAAAAACCAGTTTCTGATAGATGACAGAAATGTTGGCTAGTTTGGTAGTTCACTAAGTTTAACCTGAATTTGTCTTTTTAAAATGAAAATAATATGTTGTAATCTAGATTTGGTTTGAGTTTTGAGTGAGAAAACACATTCCACTTGAATTGTTCTCCATAAATATAAGATTGCATGAGGGTTCTCTGTGTGGCAAGGAGAAAAGAACTTGTTGATTCTTTTACTGATCTGTGAACAAAAATAGCCTTCTTCCTAAGATATAATAGATTAGGTTTTGTTGCAGAATGTTTGCTTACCTTGTGGGCTGTATCTTAATTAAATTTCATCTCTGTTTAGTCCCAGTGGAAAACGGAATCTCCAATCAATTGCCCATCTAACTTGGAAAGTTTCCTTAAAGTGAAGAGCTCTAGAGAGATTTAAGATTGAAACTTAAAGTTATGCTGTAGAAACTGGAAAAATTGATTTAATTATATAAATCTATAATGGTAGATGATGTCAAGCACTTTTCTATTTGCGGAATGCTTTTTAAAATTAATTTCAGATCAGCATGATTTTTTTTATCGATCATTCATCATTTTACAGCAAAAAACCCTCTAGAATACGTGATTTGCTTAGGTGGGATTATCATTGTCCAAGTCTAACTTTAAGATATTTCATTTTTAAAATGTCAGTGGCAAAGGGAGGGGGGGGCAGCAGTGAAGTGGCACTTTGAGTTGAAGATTTCTTGGCAGAAGTGAGATTAGGCTCTCTCTGTCTCCAACTATTTTTTGAGAATAGCACAAAAGGAATAAGGATGATGTGGCTTTGTTTCCAGGGAACAATTTTGCTTTGAAAAGGAAAGGAGGAAAGGGTGACACCTAGCAGCTTTATATCTTATCCCCATGAAAATCTTTTTGAAATGTCATCAGTGAAGGCCTTCGAGTGGTTGCAGTGGCCTAGAGGTGTAGCTCTCGCCTCACAAGCAGGAGGTTATGAGTTCGATCCTAGGTAGAGGCAGATATTTCTCTCTCTAGGCACAATGAGGATATATCTACTGAACAAACTCCGCATCAGTAACAGGAAAGGCATCCAGCCAGTAAGCTCTCTGCTATCTCCATTCACTTGTCAAGACTCCACTCCGCAAGGGATTATGGGGTCATTAAAAGAAAATGATGATCAGTGAAGGACTCTGAAAAAGGCACAGGAAAAGCATCCTTTTGCTTCAGTTGCATTCTTAAATTGTGTTGAAAGAAAACAACTCTGGATTGGACTTCATTATGGATCAGGGATTTTTTTTAAAAAAAGAGGATGCTGTCAGTTAGACAAATGAAATCAGAACTTTCTACTCAGCCATGATGAATCTTAACCCATGTATTGATCCCAGGATAAAAGTTAGTCCAGCCATGTCAAACATTTAAAGCAACTTGTGGAACTGATTCAGGTAAATTCCCCTTTAGTCTCAAGGAAATAAGCCAGCTATAAATCCAATATCCATTTTACCCAAGGCAAATTTTCATTTTTATTTCAGTCACAAAAAATTGGAAAGTTTTGCTTAGGTTTATTATTATTTATTTATTTTGCAAAAGGCCTTGTTGTAGGAACACAATGTGTTTTTCCTCCTACCCTCCCTTAAAAATTCCATTTTTATACCTGTAGATTTCTGGGTGACATTGCCATGTCCTCTTGGGACTGCAGTAAGTATAAGAAGGAATAGGGACTCAGATCTAGCTTCGATGTCAAAAGCAGTGCAAGTGAAGATATAAGAAGTATGTTCATCAGATAAATCCAACTGCACCCACCTCCACTGTGTGCATGAATCTCTCTTGCTGGCTTGGGCATAAGAGGTGGGGTTTTATTACGCTTGTTTCAATAATCGTATTTACTTAGCCCAAGCTGCTAATTCAAGTATTTCTTAGAACAAGTCAGGTGGACTCTGACTTATTGAAGTCAGCAACCTAGTGTCAACTTCACTGGAATGAGTCCACTCTCAAAGGCAAGGGTGTCAAACTCAAGGCCCATGGGCCAAATCTGGACCATGGTGTGGTTGGATCTGGCCCATGGAGCTGTTCCTACTCTCACCAATGTGAAGAGGAAAGTTCAGGCCAGCCTGGCTTCGGCCCCGGTCTACCCAGTGCAAAGAGAAAACATGCCAGCAGTTTGGGGAGTGATGTCAAGTTGACCATGCCCACCCAGTTGGTCACACCCAGTCGACCATGCCTGCCTGGCCCCCCCAAAGTCAACCAGAGCCCTGATGCGGCCCTCAATGAAATTGAGTTTGACACCCCTGCTCAAGGGCATAAATATATTGATTCTAAGATAGTAGAGCTTATTAAATAACACTTTCTTTCTGTTGAACAGGGCTATGCTGTTCTATTTAGCAAGGAACACACTGTATGTAAATATCTGTACCGATTCCCGTCACTTTCCTGTAACAAACCATTGTTTCTTCTGTACATTTCAAAGGCCACAGTATGCTTCCATGTGTGCTACCACTGGCCATTTCCTCTGTTGGTATTCCTCCAGCAAGGAAAAGGCTGAGGGGTTTCCGCTGTATATAGAGACATTTATGTATATTTAGAAAATTGAGTAAGTGGGACTTCTGGCCAGTAATATGTTTTGAAACAAGGATATCCCGGATTTCCAAATCCAAGTACAAAGTCCAACTGTTCACCTTGCCATGTCCATCCTATAAGACCTAAATTTGCGTTTGCTATATTTCTGCACAATTGGTGTTTCACGTATAATTTACAACAACCAAAAGCATGACTTTTCATGTTGAGGAAAAAAAATATATCCATTTTTAAAAACACCGTTTCTCTCTCTCCAATCAATATATATATATATATACACAATATATATACATATATACACACATACACACACACACACACTGTATGGAAGAAAACAAACAAACAACACATGGAAATCCAAAGCCGCTTGTTCAGCATCAAGATTAGAAGAAAAAGAAGTGTCCAAGTTAATTTCCAAGATCTTAGTTTTGAACTTGAGAAGTCACAATAAGTGATGTGGATGAACTGACCAATGTGAAGCTTGAAAAGGAGATGACCATCATTACATTTTGTTTACTTCTTCAGCCATTTTACTTTCTACCTTTCATTGTTTCCTGTGGGTGGTAAGAGGGGGAAATGGAGGAGTCTTGGCTTTGTTCATCAACCTTTTGTGGATCAATGTTGAGTCAATGCATTCTAACTTCTATTTGTTTTGAGTTATTAAAAGCAGAAGGGAGTCTATTTTCCCCTTTGTGCCAAAAAAAGAAAAAGAAAAAAGGAAAAAAATCCTTTTGGAGTTCTTGTCTAAATATGTTTGCCTTTGTTGTTTTGATTCAATTTTTTCCCATAGTCCGTGGGAAGATTTTATTCCCAAATTCAATATATTTCTTCAGGAGAGGAATCAAGCTAGCTTGTCATCAGAATGTCGTCTCTGAAGAACAAGCAATCTTTCCTGTAAAACTGTGGAACTAAAAGGCATATGTATGGCTACTATATAGTTAGGGCATTTATTTCACTTTTAAATATAAATTTTAAACTATTTCACCATGAAAGGGCCTTTGAACAGACTTATGGATTAAGAAATATATACATATAAATCAAAATCAAACTGACACCATAAAATAATGCTGAGAAAGCAAAACAGCAAAATCATAGCAATAGACTTTCAACCAGTGGTGGGATTCAAAAAAATTTTATTACCAGTTCTGTGGGCATGGCTTGGTGGGTATGACTTGGTGGGTGTGGCAGGGGGAAGGATACTGCAAAATCTCCATTCCATCCTCACTCCTGGGAAAAGGATACTGCAAAATCCCATTCTCTTCCCACCCCACTAACCTGCTTTCCAGCTCTCTTCTCCTGTGCAGGGCAACCAAAGAAGACCCAACTCATCAGCTGGGATTTGAGAGGCAGAGAATAGATGGGGGCGGGGCCAGTCAGAGATAATATTTGCCGGTTCTGCAAACTACTCAGAATTTCTGCTACTGGTTCTCCAGAACTGGTCAGAACCTGCTGAATACGACCTCTGCTCTCAACAGGAAAGGAAGCAGAAAAGCATTTGAGAAACAAAGCACAGCTCTACACACAGTTTTCAAAGTGTTTTGGAATACCATAACAGGTAAATGTCTATTGAGATTCTCCATTTGGGACCCACAATAGGTAGGAACCATTTGAGTTGGGAGTCATATCAGTCCTAGATGAAGTTACTCTAAAGATAGTGACTTGTGGAATTTGGAATGCCCTATTAAAACTGTCCGCCGATGCTCCTTATTGCAGCTACCTAAGGGAAAACAAAACCCAGAAACAGTTCCAAGCTGTGGACCTGATCTTCAGGTCCATCGTCAATCTGCATTCACATTGCATTATACAGTACAGTGAATGCTAATCTTGGCTAGTGTCCAAAAGGATCTGCCTATATTATGCTTACAATGATTAGCCAGCATCCCTTGAATTCCAGATACTGATCAGAATATGCCATTCTTCATTGAGGAATCGGCTGCTAAAAGACCAAAGCAGTTTTGGAACCTCTTCCTTAGGCAGGGTTATCAAACTGGCAGCTTGTGGGCTGGATGCATGACACCCACTCCAGCTCCACAAAGGCAAAAAACATTGTGATACATCACAATACATCACATGACACAATTGAGTTTGACACCCATGTTCTTAGGCCAAAAGAAGAGCATGCGTCAAAACACATGGGAATGCTGAATGATTAACTCCTGAGTAACTTTCTGAGCTAAGTAGTGAAATTAAATTATAGCCACAGTTACTTGGTGTAAATTGCTCATCCCCTTCCCCTTCTGCTTTGGATAGGACAGCATCAAAAACAACCCATTGTCTCCCTCAAAAAAAAAAATCCACCTTCAAACACCTGCTAAATCGGGGTGGGTAACTTTGGCAACTTTATGCTCTGTGGACTTCCATGCTGGCTCAGGAATTCTGGGAGTTGAAGTCCATAGGGCATAAAGTTGCCGTAGTTGCTGAGCCCTATGGTAAATAGTAACTGTTCTGATCCAGCTCCCCAAACATGACAAATCCTCTGAAGTTAACTCAAAAGATTCCTTTAATTAGGAATGCTGGCAGCCCAGCAAAAATGTTTCTCACCACAGGTTAACAAGTCAGACAACTATTTATCTGCCACATCTACTCATCTCCACCCCCTGCTTTTTATCCCCAGAGCTAGGGTGAGGCTTTGTTAGCAGCAGTGGCTCTTCCTTCCCAAGGATCAGCCCACAGATTTCCACTGCTCTCCTCTCCTCTGCCTTCTATGCATCCATGAGTCAAGCACTGGACCCAGCTGTTCCTCCTCTTCTTCATCAGCCACCTCCAGACCTGGGGGCTGTTGACTCTCCATCTGAGGTCTGACGGACGGTCCAGGCTCTGCCACTATCTTCCCTCCTCCTTTGATTTGGCTGCTGGAGGGGCTGGTGGTTGACAGGCCACAACAGTAACTTAGACCTCTGCATTCACAACATTCCAGCTATGTTGACCCAAAGACAGAGTGTCCTAATATCACCCTTGACTGTAGCATCATTTCTAACCTGAGGGAGATGGACAGATGCATACTAGAACAGTCCAATTCACCCAGAATGGGAACAAAACATAACAAGCGAGTCTTGAACATGAAAGGTAGTCTTCAAGTTACAAATATTCATTAGTCAAATGTTTGAAGTTACCACAGCATTGAAAAAGGTGACTTCCAACCAATTCTCACATTTACAGCTGTCGCAGCACCTCCAGAGTCATGTGATCAGAATTGTGGTAACTCATATTTACTACAGTTTGCAGTGTCTCGGGGATAGGCAATTGTCATTTGTGACCTATTCAGATGGCTTCTGACAAGTCAAGAGGGGAGGCTGGATTTGCTTAACAATTGCACGATTGGGTTAAACTCCAGTGATTCACTTAACAACTGAAACAAAATAAAGATCGTGCAATTAGACATGACTCATTTAACAACCATTGTGCTTAGCAGCAGAAATTTGAGTCCTACTGGCTGGGGAATTCTGGGAGTTGAAGTCTTAAAGCTGCCAAGGTTGGGAAAACCTGTCTTATGGGGGAACATGTGGGAGGATTTTGGGAAATTAAAATGGCGGGTTAGCCTATTGGTGCTCAACATAAAACCCTACTGTTGTCTGGTGACAGAGGAGAACTAATAAAATCTATAAGGAGGATGTGTAGCAGGCTAATCATAATTTATCAAAAGAGTGATTGATAATCTGTTAGGTGCAGGACCCGTTAATTTGGGAAACAGATCAAATTTCCATAGTACCTTCATCTTTCCCCAATCATTATCTGCCGTGAGGAGAGAGAATATGGGAAGAATAATAAAATCATAGATTTGGCAGGTATCTTGAAGGCTATTTTCTAAACTATTTTATGTTTAGTGCAGGAAATTAAGGAACATTCACAATCTGTCCGGTGATCTGAGAGCAAGGAAGATCTTCAAAGAATAAGTATATCACCCAAGTCCTCTTTTTTGTTTTCCTTTAGTTGTCGAACCCAGCCTACTTTTTAAAAGCTTTGGTCTTTAAACAAACTTTTTGTTTTTACCCAGAATCTGCTTATACCTGTATTAGACACATAAATACATTTTTGTAGGTCTAAAGCAGCTTGTAAATGTCCTCTATATAGGTAGTCCTCTACTTATAATCATTTATTTTGTGATCATTCGACATTACAATGGCACTGAAAACAATGACTTACGGGCATTTTTGATGCAATCGTTGCAGCAGCTTCATAATCACCTTATCAAATTTCAGATGATTGGCAACTGACTCATGTTTATGACGACTGCAGTGTCCCAGGGTCATGGGATCCCCTTTTGTGACCTTCTGATGATGAAGTCAAAAACTTAAAAACTGTGTTACTAATTTTACTGCAGTGATTCACTTAAAAACGATGGCAACCCCTCCCTCATAAAATAGGGCAAAACTCAATAACTTTATGACAGAAATGTTGGGCTCAATTGTGGTCATACATTGAGGATGACCTCTAGATAAGGAAGTGGAAAAATGGTTAAAGTTTACTCCATGTGAAAATTCTCAATGGTATTTTCACCAGTGTGAAAACGGTTTCACCAGTGTGAAAAGGTTTATGTCCCAGCTGGCAGTGATCAGGAATAAAAGGTAAAGGTAAAGGTTCCCCTCGCACATACATGCTGTTTCCAGCTCTAGGGGGCAGCGCTTATCTCCATTACAAAGCCGAAGAGCCAGCACGGTCCAAAGACGTCTCCATGGTCATGTGGCCAGCATGACTAAATGCCGAAGACACACGGAATGCTGTTACCATCCCATCAAAGTGGTTCCTGTTTTTCTACTTGCACTTTTTATATACTTTAAACTGCTAGGTTGGCAAAAATAGGATGTGGGTAATCAAGGATGCCATCAGGTAAGTTATTCATGTTACAGCGCCATGCTGGCTCTGTGCTCACATCGCAGCTAGTTTGCCATGGAGAGAGGGCTTTGAAAAAAAGCAGGAAAATGGGCAATTTAGCTCCAAGGTTGGTTTGCGTAGCATCTTCTCAGCCCTTGGCACTGCATAGTTGTAGACACTCATACTGCTATACTTCAAACTTAGCATACTGAATGTATGTATGTATGTATGTATGTATGTATGTATGTATGTATGTATGTATGTATGTGTATATGTACAATGGACCACAAGAAATCACTTATGATCTGCCCTTGAAGTTACAACTACCTCAACAGTATTGTGATTGTAGTTTGGGTGCTTGCCAATCCATTCACATTTATGACTGGTTGTAGAACCCATAGCCATGTGACCATGATGTGTGACTTTTTGTTTTGCTTTTCAGCAAAACACCCATTCAAGAGAATGGATTTGCTTGAAGACCATCATTATCATGGTCATTAGGATCAAGATCACGTGAAATATTAGTACCGCTTTATAAAACATTAGTAAGTTGACATCTGGAATACTGCAACCAGTTTTGGTCACTATACTACAAAAAAAGATGTTGGGACTTTGAAAAAAAGTTCAGAGAAGAGCAACTAAGATGATGAAGGGCCTGGAAGCTAAAACATATGAAGAATGGTTGCAGGAATTGGGCATGTCTAGTCAAGTGAAAAGAAGGACCAGGGGTTAAATGATAGCAGTATTCCAGTGTTTGAGGGGCTACCATAAAAAAGAAGAGTCAAATTATTCTCCAAAACACCAGAGGGCAGGACAAGAAATAGTTGGAAATTGATCAAAGAGAGACGCAATTTGGAATTAAGGAGAAACTTCCTAACAGTGAGGACAATTAACCAATGGCGCTCCTATGATATAGGTTGTCCTGCTTGAGAAGGGGGCTGGATTAGAAGACCTGCAGCTCCCTTCCAGCTCATATTCATTCATTCATTCATTCATTCATTCATTCATTCATTCATTCATTCATTCCAAAATCACCATTTGTGATCTTCAGCTGGCTTTCAACAAGCAGAAGGGGAATGGGAAAACCAGATTTGTTTGACATTCATGTGACTTGACACCCTGCCTCACTTAGTGATGGAAATTCTATCCCAGTTGTGGTCACAAGCCAAGGACTTGCGGATCTGTCCTCTGGACAAGAGTTTCTTTGAGTTCCAGATGGCCCCAAACTACTGTTAATAAGAAGAGCCATGAAGATCTGCCTATTCACCCAGGACTTTGGCAAGGGAGAGAGACGCTTTTCACTTCATTCATTCTTCATTCCAAGAACTCTGTCGTTCATTATTCATCTTTTTTTTTTTAACTCCCCCCCTTTTATTAGCAGTGTTGTGGTTTCTTTGTTTTGTTGTGACAAAATGTGTGATCTTTGCAGCATCCGCATATTGACATGATCAACATTCAGACACTTGGCAACCGGCTCATATTTACAACGGTTGCAGTGCCCCCAGATCCCGTGATCCCTTTTTGAGACCTTTTGACAATCAAAGTCAATCAAAGGAAGCCAGACTCACTTACCAGCCGTTACTAACTTAACAACTGCAGGGGTTCACTTAACGTGTTATAAAATGGGGCAAAACTTCACTTAACAACTGTTTTGCTTAGCAGCAGAAATTTTGGGCTCAATCAAAGGACTACTTTATCAGCTCTGTTAGAATATGGTGTTTCTTCTTCTTCTGAGGCTTCAAAAAAGGCTACCCTTTGGTACAAGTTGGTCAACCAGTTGGATAACGATCAGATTTTTGTCAGGATTGTGATATACTTCTCTCCCTAAGATTGGCCATTCCCAGAGTTCCAGTGCAAATAATGCATATAATTAATGTTTGGATCTTGAGGGTATAAAGAATGTTCTTTCTGCACCAGCTCAGAAAGCTCAAACTGTCCAAGGAGCTGCTGATCCAGTTCTACAGGGGAATTATTAAGTCTGTCATCTGCACCTTTATAATGGTCTGGTTTGATTCTGCAACCCAACAGGACAGACACAGACTTCAGAGGATAATTAGGACTGCAGAAAAAACAATTAAAACCAACCTGCCTTCAATCAAGGACCTGTATATTGCATGAGTCAAAGAAGGCTGTGAAAATATTTACAGACCCCTCAC
>BHFT01048735.1:0-18503 GCA_004320025.1 Laticauda laticaudata
CCAATCCCTTTTCGTTCTAAGTACCCAATCAGAATGTATTATTTGAAACCAGTTATTTGCATACAGAACACTTTGCATCTTTGTTATCAGGATACTGGTTTTTTCCTTAATTTTAAAACACACACGCTGCACAGGAGCCACTAGATGGAAGCTTATCAAACAGAGATCCAACCTATAGCTAATGAGATGTTTCCTGACGATGAGAACAATTAACCAGTGGAACAGCTTCCCTCTGGAAGTTGTGGGTGCTCCATCACTGGAGGTTTTTTAGAAGAGATTGGACAGCCATTTTGGAATGGTATAAGTGGAGGTCATCCTTGAGAGGGGGCTCATCCAACTACTTTAAAAACTCCAAAGATAGAAAACCACAACCTTGGTAGGTAGACTGATCCACTCCTGAACAGATGTTAGCATCAAGATGTTTTACCTTATATCTAATCAAAGTGTAGCATACATAGTAGAACCCTACATTTCTTATTTGCCAAAAACATAGAAATGGAATGGAATGGAATAGGGAATAGGGAACAGGGAATAGGGGATGGCATGGCATGGAATAGACAGTATGGAATATGGAATGGAATAGAATAGAATAAAATAGATGAAGGGAAGGGAGAATGGAATGGAATGGAATGGAATGGAATGGAATGGAATGGAATAGAATAGAATAGAATAGAATAGAATAGAATAGATGAAGGAAAGGGAGAATGGAATAGAACAGCACAGCACAGCACAGCACAGCACGGCACAGCACAGCACAGAACAGAACAGAACAGAACAGAATAGAATAGATGAAGGAAAGGGAGAATGTAATAGAACAGCACAGAATAGAATAGAATAGAATAGAATAGAATAGAACAGAAGAATGAAATGGAATAGGAATAGGAATAGAACAGGAGTTGGAAGGGGCTTTGAAGGTCTTCTAATCCAATTCCCTGCTCAGAAATTATACCATTCCAGATAAATGGCTGTCCAATCTCTTCTTAAAAACTTCCAGGGTTGGAGCTTTCACAGCTTCTGGAGGCAAAGTCATTCCACTGATCAATTTTTCTAACCATCAGGAAATTTCTCCTTAGTTCGAGACTGCTTCTCTTTATCCAGATGAGCGCAGTGTGAAATCAGAAACTTCGATATTTTCCTTGGACCCTGATTTCATCTTGCAGGGATCCATGAGTGCAAGCAATTCTTTAATATGTCTAGGCACAATTTAACTGGCCTACACAGAAAAACTTTCCCAAGACTATCCATAACAACAATAACACAGGACTTTTGCTTTTTTAACAAGATCTAACGCCAAAGGAATCCAGATGTATCCATTGCAGTGAAAGCCTGAACCGCACATTTTAACCAAAGGACTTATTAAAGCCGCCAAAATATTTCTCTTTCTAAAAAGCAATCTCATAGTATTGGCTGACATGTAATAATTTGATCCCAGCTGAAACCAAGACCATGCTAGACAGAAAAGACGCTGAGTTTAATGTACACAGTATAATTATAACATGTAACTTTGACAGATCTTCTAATATCATCTCCGCCAGAAATCGGCGTGCTGGTTGAAAGGGCTGCGAATTCAAGAAACACCCAACCTCTGCAAATCTTATTGTTTGGGATAAACTCTTCCATCACACACACAGCTGAGCCACAAGCAGTTATGGCCCACAGAATGTCCTCAGTGTCCTTAGATTTTTTTTCAAAGCTCTTAGTCATTATTTCCAGTTTTTCATGTTATTTTTTTCTTCTTATTTCTCAGCCATAGTTAGCCTCCTCTTCGATTAGAATTGGATGAAGGGATTTTGTTTTTTTGTGGTGATGTTGGAAGAAATATCCTTCTGGGTTCAGTTCCAAGTGGGGAAAATGACACTGGAAACATGGAGGCTGTTTGGAAAGATGGTTTTAATGGTGGACAGGACCACACGGCTTGGAGCTCCAAAGTGAAAAGCATAATCACATGTTTCAAGATATTGGGTGAAGGAAAAAGAAGGGCCAAGATGCTGAAAGACCCTTAGTTATATACCCTCTGTTGGGTCCCTCCTTACTGTTTCCTGTTCCTGTGCAAGAAATGTATCCCATTGGCTGTCAGACTCCCAGGGGCGTGAGGTCTTAGCTAACTTTGTAGGCTTTGTCTGCACCACATAGCTTCACCTGAGTGCTGGCTGATGCAATCTTCCCAGGTGAGGTGGTGAGGTGGGTAGAGGCCTTTGTTATGTAGAATACTCTGGCCCAGGTCTTAATGGCCCGCCCATTAACAAAGGTGAGGGGATGAGCTTCTGCTTCTGAGTTTCTGCTTCTCTTTTTAGGGGAAATATTCTACCTTTTTAGTATATCCTAAAATATTTCATTTTCCTAGGAGAGGGGTGGGTTTTAACTTCCAACCTTTTAATCCTTCCCTTTCAGGACAGATTGCTTTCCAATTCAACTCTTATTACCAGTGTTAAAAATATCTGAGGGGCTGCCACAAAGAGAGTCAACCTATTCTCAAAAGCACCTTTAGACAGGGCAAGAAGCAACAGGTAGAAGAACAGGTGTTAAGTCATCTTGCTGCCATCAACATATATAACATCAGGGTTCCTGATTTTTTTTCCCCCAAGTCTTGTTCTATTGAGCCCAAAAGAAAAGTCTCTGGTTTTCTTTCTATATTCATTTTAAGAGTTTTCTGCATTAAGATATGGAAGGACAGATGCTGAAGCTCAAATACTTTGGCCACCAAATGAGAAGAGAGGACTCCTTGGGGAAAACCCTGGTGTTGAGAAAGATGTAGGGCAAAAGGAGGAAATGGTCAGATAGGATCATCAACACAATGGACATGAATTTGGGAAAATTCCAGTAGACAGTGGAGGACAAGGAGGCCTTGTGTGGTGCGTTCCATGGAGTTCTGAAGGGTTGGACACAACATAGCTACTGAACAACAAGAAGTCTTCATAACAGAAGTTGTAGATACAGGTGCTTTGGAAAATAGCTTGAGTCCTTCCTCTCTGTAGCAGCCCCTCAAATATTGGAACACGGCTATCATGTCTCCCCTGGTCCTTCTCTTCACAAGACGAGCCATGCCCAGTTCCAGCAACTGTTCATCGTATGTTTTAGTCTCCAGTTGCCTAATCATCCTGGTTGCTCTTCTCTGCATTTTTTTAAGAGTCTGAAAAATATTTTTTATAGTGTGATGACCAAAACTAGACTAGCCATGCCCAGTTCCTGCAACTTTTCTTCATATATTTTAGCCTCCAGTACCCTAATCATCCTGGTTGCTCTTCCCTCTGGTGGGACACCAGATAGAGCTGGTCTCTCATCTTTCTCCTATTCAAATTACACTTGAAGAATAGAAGAATGTAAGTAAATCCTTTTTGGATCAAACCAAAGCTATTTTAATCTGGCATTGGTTCCACGTAATGACCAGCCCATCTCTTGGAGAATAGAGAAGTTTTTCTTCCCATTGTTGATAACTTTGAATCTTCAAGGCTGAGAAGACTCAGAGACTCTCCACCATGCATTCATTCAAAATACCATAGGTCAGAGGTGTGCTTCCTTGGATATTTCTCAATGTGCTGTCATGCTATATTGATCCCTGCAGGCAGTTTAGGTTGGTAGCTAAAATTGTTCCGCCAACACAGCATCAAAATCGTTCAGGCTTAATGTAGCAGAACCATTTCAAAAGAATAACCAGATAAATTTAGCTTGGGAGTATTGACTATCCTGGAAGCACATCCTGTTTTCCTTTTGTGGTGGGAGGTGGCAGCATGTTTATTCTCCCAGCTTGTAGCCTACAATTCTCAACTCAATCACAGGTTCAGCTGGTTGGTGCTGAAAGAAGCATCCAAAAAAATAACAAGCCATTGAACAATATCTCTATGCAGTGTTGGGTTAGAATTAGAAGAGCATTTTAAACGTTGCATTTTCTAGGAATGTGTTTCTAGAAACCTTGAACTTGCTAAAAATGCACTTCTAGAAACCCTCTAGAATATTCCTAGAAATATTCTAGAAATGCATTCAGAAACCTTTTGTTTTCTAGACCCACATTTCAAAACCTAGCGTTTTCTAGAAGTGCATTTCTAGAAACCTTGCATGTTCTAGAAAGGTGGAACTACACTTCTCCTAATTCCCTAACATTGAGACCTGTGATGGGAGTTGTAATCCCTCATTTGTACAGAAATACCAGATCTGGGAATGCTCCATTTTTTTTACAGGTTTGATTTTTGAAATGATTTTATATGAATGTTTTATATAATACATTGATTTAAAGAAAACCACTGTGACTTATAAGAAGACAGAGGAAGAAAAAGTCCATTGATAGAATGATACAAATGCATAAAAAGTTGGAGGGTCTCCTATTGTTCTGGGCCCTTGGTGATTCTATGACGGTGCTTTTCTTTTCATAACAACTATCAAAATCAATGCCCCACCGTTTCTTCTAGAATGGTTTTTCAAAGTCCCAGTCTGAATTACCGGTGGTCTCCATCCCAAGATACTTCAGCTGTTGAGGTCAACCAGAAACTACCATAGAGGGAGTCCTTGACTTAAAGCCATTCATTTAGAAGCTACAGCAGAACTGAAAAAAGTGACTTATGACCATTTTTGACATTTATGACCTGTATGATCGCTTGATCAAAATTTGGACGCTTCCAGTGGTGGTATGCTGCCAGTTCTCACTGGTTCTAGCGATCTGGCTGCACCAGTCAGAAGTTGCCTCACCCACCCACCCACACCCGCCCTTTCCTGTCTGACATTTTCTTTGCTTGTAGATCAGCTGATAGGCACGGCAAAATGGATTGCCGCATCTCAGCTGTTTTACTCACCAGTGTTGACAGTAAGGTAAGTTTTCATGCTTAAAATTGCCCATGTTAGCGTTCGAGCAAACCTCCATTCCAATCAGTAATTCTGAGACAAACACATCTGAAAAAGTACCTTTATTAGAATAGCACCTGGCACCTCTGTGGAATCCTGAATCTAAAAATTTTTTTGGCCTTTCCACACATTCCCAAAACTACACATTCATCCCCCTTAACGCCCTGTCACATTGGCCGACAGATGCAAAAAGTATGTAAAAAGGACACAGCGGACGAGAAAATGTTTCGGACGGAGAAAATGTCCATCCATTGTTATACCGCTCTTAAAGTGCCCAAATTTGCATAAACAGAACGGACAACAATGGAAGGAACGGACGGGGAGAGGACGTAGCGAGGATGTTAAGTGGATGCTCCACGGAAGCTAGTGGATGGGAAGAGGATGGAAGCGGATGGCACTCCACAGGGCTTCCGGGGGAGACTCAGGAAGCGGCGACGTGCAGCAGAAGGAACGGATGCAGAACAGGCGCCTAGCGAACGCTTCAGCAGATGCCTTGAGGATGCAAAGCGTTCACTGCGCCATGCGGGAGGATGCATTGCAATCAGACCTCACGGATATAAAAGGATGCAGCTCACAAGCAGGCCACCATTCAGAGAAAGACACTGCTACCAGACACATCTCCAGCCAACAACCATGGGGAAGAAGAGGAAGCCTGTGCCTACTCCTGCCAGCCCTGGCAAGAGGGACAGGGCCACCATCCACCCCTGGCGCTGAACTGCTTCTACTGGGGCTTCTGCGTGCTGGTGCTGACTCTGCTGGTGCTGGGCTTCTAGCTGGTGCTGCACCTTGGTGCTGGGGCTTCTGCTGTTGGTGCTACTCTGCTGGTGCTGCTCCTGGTCCTGCTGGTGCTTCGCTGGTGCCTTGCTGGTGCTGCTGGTCCTGCTTTTGTGCTGCTGCTGCTGCTGCCTGGTGGTGGTGTGGTGGAACCAGCCCCTAGAACCTCAAAAGCCCTTCTGATGAGGCCCAGAGGCCCTGCCAGAGGGAGGAAGAGGCAATCAGCGATAGGCAGAGGAGACAATACTCCATCAAAGAGGAACATGAGGATGAGGTGCTCAAATGGCTGAGGGAGAACGAGTACCTCTGCGGCAGGGACACAGGCTATATCGAGACACCAAGTGGAAGCAGGCAGCTTGGAGAGAGAAGGCGGAGAGCCTGGGCTACACTTCGAAGTCCTCCTTGGGTGGTGGAAGCAAATGCACAGTCTGGTATGGGAAGCTGCACCTCAAGAAGTCTGGGCAGGCCGCGTCAAGCTCACCGACCGGGAGACCTACAGTGATGGCCAAGTGCAGCTTCTTGGGAGGGTGGAGGTCCGCCACCAAGGAGCAGCCCCTCTGTCAACCCTCTACTCTCAGGCAGCCCACAGAGAGCCAGTCCTCTCTCTGGCAAGAGTCAGCTCCTGTGTCCAGGCAGGTATCTGTGGAGCGCCCCACGACGGAGACCCCCCTGACAGGCTGTACTCCCCGTGGCGGAGCGTGTGGAGGACTCCCCTGATGCAGTTGGAGAAGAGAGGCCGCTGCCACCAGAGACCACCCACCACACTACCCCAGCTCCCCTCTACAAGAAAGCAGGTTGAGAGGCAGACCGGAGGGACAGAGCCACACTGTCCTGCTGAGAGATCAGGAACACCATCAAAAGCAGCGTCGAATCTCCTCTCTCAGCTGGTACAGCACCGGACATACCATTCCTCTAACCAGAAAGCCCTTCCTGACCTCGTCAACCAGACCCTCATGGACATGTCCGAATCCCAGTAACCAGGTGATAAAGGAGAGGATCACAGGTCTTCTGCCAACCCTCCAGGCCAGCTGACCTGCTCCGACCAGTCCAGGTCTGCTCCTCACCCCAGGTGATGTCACAGCCTTCCAAGGCTTTCCACAGGCCCTCATGTACCAAGGCTACGGCTACCAGGAGGTCCAGCACGCAAGCAGCCCTTCCCAGTCCAGGCACAGGTTCATCGCTATGCCACCGATGCCACCAACGCCACCGATGCCACGATGCCACAGATGCCAGATGCCACGTACGCTCACCTCACTCACCTGCAGACCAGACAGCCCCACTAACTCCTCCTTCTCCACCCCACAGCCAAGCCCGGCCTCAGAACATCTGTCATCGGTCTGGGACTGACACCCATGTCCATGGAGGAGGGGGCTCATCAAATCACAGGACTGAGCCAGCTCTCTACAGAGCTTCCTTCACACACCATCCCCTGTGGCGCCTCAGCCAGCACTTCAGGCAGCAGCCACCTCCACAGCACCTGGACTCTTCACCCTGAGACTATGGGCACGCCTCAGAGTGGACTGAGAAGAGTGCCAGAGACTGGGTTGCTACCTTGTTGACTTTATCTTGCTTGGGACACTTTAACTTGGTCCATTTTGCTTTTACAGTTCTTTATTAATAAAGGTTATCTTTGCTTCACACACTTGGTTCAATTTCTTTTAGTAAATAAAAGTCTTGATGGAAATTTTTAGAAATGGTTTAAGCCTTTGCATGCTTGTGGGATGGTAAGGATAGCAGTGGATTGGGCAGGATACCTGTGGGATGGTAATAGCTGATGGGATATATAAGCCTTCCAGTGCAAGCATAGTGGACTGTATAGGTCCACCCTCCCAGGTGCCACACCTATGGCCCTTTATTATCAATAACAATTTAATCATTCCATCAACACACTTTTCAACATAAACACAACTCTTTATTAAATGCCCTGTTCATGTAGGGCCACTCAACATACATGGCACAATCTCAATCCGTGTGTGATGAGACAGGTTGAAGAAACCATTAATCATCTATCATCCTGTCTTCCACTCCACTGCTCCAGCTGGGGAGTTGCACCAGTGTCTAGGAGTTGTGCTGCTTCTTCCCTTCATGTGAAGCTCTGTTGGTGCCTTGCACATCCACAGTATCTATCAGGTTTTTGCCCTTGCCTCCATTTCACCAGGCTCCATGTCCCCATTGCCTTGTTGGCGGTCCACGAGCCTGTTCTGCAACATGGGTAGCGGGTGCGCAGGTTGGTGCAGGATGCAGCAAGCTTCCATGATGTTCCTCACGGTCTCTGGGCGATGCTGCATGGTGGTGAGAAGTACCTGGAACCTGTGGACCAGGATGCCAAAGACGTTCTCCACCAACCCGCCTTGCCCTGGACAGCCTGAGTTGAAGATCCATCTCTCATGGGTGAGGCATCTGGAAGTGTAGGGCTCTCATGAGGTAGTTCTGAGGGAGAAGGCGTCATACCCCACAATGAAGTAGGACATCTGTGTGTCGTTGGGCAGGGGGTCTGGATCTGGGAAGCCCAGGATGAGGTTCGCATTCCAGCCCCTCCTTGAGGTGACTGGCATTGTATACCTGGGCATCTGAAGATGACCTGCTTGCCTGAAGCATCGATGTACATGAACTTGTAGTCAGCATCGACCATGGCGAAGAGGATGATGCTGAAGAAGCCCTTGTAAGTTGTGATAAGTGGACCCTGACTTGGCTGGAGCTTTGCAAGGCCATGTGCTTCCCATCTATGGTTTCAACGGCGTGTGGGGAAGTTCCACTTCTGATACCACTGCTCTGCAACTTTCTTCCAGCCTTCAAGTGGAGGGGCACTGGAGAGGAGCTCCTCCAGGTATTCTTTCGATGATGGCCTGTCACCACTCTCTGACACAATGCTGAGTGGTGTTGTGTGGCACCCTCCAGCCGTACTGCATGCTCCTGTAGGTGGTCCCGGAGGCCAGGTGGCGCAGAGTGAGTGCCACCTTCAGTCCAGGGTCCAGGCTGGGCCAGAATTGGTGTTTCCTTGGTCAACCTGAGGTCTCATCCGCTCACACAACTTCGTCAAAACATGGCTGGTGGCATCCTCATGAAGTTCTGGAATGCACGAGGGTCTTCGTTCCTCAGCTCCACATCAGCTTGTCATACAGTCCGGAGTCCGCTCTTCTTGCGATCCATCTTCGGACCCACACACTTCTGGATGCCTCCTTTTCCTTGCGTAGAACAGGTGAAAGAGCCTGAAGAGGGCTTCAGCACTGTTGTAGAACAAATGGCGACTACCAAAAGGATGTGCGACGATCCATATGGAGATGACTGGATGGATGCTGGAAGAGCAAGAGCAGATGAAAGGCTGCAGAGGTCTGCACAAGCAGGGCTGCTGGACTGAAAGTGAGATCCAGGTGAGTTTGCTCCCCCTTTTATAGGCAACATAGAGTTTTCCACTAGGTGTCCTTTTGCATCCTCTCAGACATCCTGCAGACATCTAAATACCGTAGAATGTATCTCTCCTGATGATGACGTCCAACGCTATTAATCTTAAACGTTTTTTCCCTATTTAATGCTTTATATGCGAGCTGCATCGCTTTAATCCTTTCTACGTCCGTTGCTACTAACGCTTTGTGTCCATTCCGCGTCCGTTTCGCTTTCCTCCCTGTGTCCGTTTTCCGCTGGAGCGGATGTGAGTTGCGCGGAATGCGCAGTGGATGCCTAGCAGATATAGCGGACGCGTAACGGATGACGATGGATGGTATAATGGATTTTCTCCGTATGCGTAGGCGGATGTATAACGGACGCGTTGGATACTTTATCCGCTCAAAAAGTTTTTTTGTGCAGCTCAAAACTTTTTGAGTGGATTAATTCAGTAGACGGATGCTGGACGATAGAAGTATGAAAAACAAGATGCAGTGGCTACAGAACGGATGCCATCGGTTAAAACCACTCTCTCCATTTTACATCCTCTTTCCATCCGTTGGTGCTGTGTGACATGGGCTTTAATCGTCATCACATCACATGGCCCAATCAAGATCAGTCCAAAAGTAAGATCCTTATTTCATCCTGTGCCATCCTAAATGACCTTGAACTGAAAAAAATAATTTTATTTTGTCTACTTTGAGCTACTTAATTGAAATCACTTCCTTCCCACTTTCTCAAGCTATGGGGCAGCATGGAATATGACTTCCAAACCTAACAGCCCAATTTAAAACCAACTGTGCATGCCTACAAAACTGGTAGTAAAACATTTTGAATTCCACCACTGTATCTTTGGCAACTGGCATGTATTTATGGTGGTGTCCCGGGGGTCATAGGATCACCATTTGTGACCTTCTGACAAGCATAGTCAACAGGGAAGACATATTCACTTTACAACTATGCTATTCCCTTAGTAACTGCAGTGATTCACTAAACAACTATGGCAAGAAACGTCATAACATGGTGCAAAACTCACTTCACAACTGTTTTGCTTGGGTTCGATCTGTTCGTAAGTGAAGGGCTACAAGTACAAGCTAAGAGAAAAACTCTCTAGTTTTCTTTTTCCACCTGAATGCTCACCATAAAAATCTAATCAGGTGAAGTGATTTTGACTCCAGATGGATTTATTTTTAGATTGTTATTTGTCTACATCCTATTTCATCTTTCTCCCAAGAGATGAACAAGGCAACTCACAAGATCAACATATGCAAAAAAAGAAGAAGACTTTGAATAACTTTGTCATTTTGAATGTACACTAATTGGCATACATTAAAATGAAATTTTGTGGCATATGGCGCCTCAAGGGTCACCACCTCTGCTGGTGGATCAGTTACTATTATTCCTCCCTTTGCAGGTACATTTACATCTTTACACTCCAGGAGAGGTAGTTTGTCCCATTCAGCTTAGACACCATGAAACCTCCTCCCATTGCGCTGATGGAATTTTCCGTTACAAGCACCAACCACGATGCACAACCCCTCTGACTCTAGAGCAAGCTCTGACTGGGTTTCTCTTTTCTCTCTGGTCTCTCTAGTCACTCTGGCCTTCTCTCTGGACTGGGCCCATAACCTTTGAGATGACCCAAGAGCAATAAAAGCAAACAGAGGTTTGTAATAATAAATAGTGGTTTATCTCTACAAAAGAATATATACACATGTCCTAGGCAAAGGTCAAACAATCAATCAGCAGCTACAGCAGGGAAGCATACATGGAGAGAGATACACCCCAACAGGGCCTCTCTCATAATACAGACTCTTAAAGTGGTAACAGTCAAATAACCCTGCAGACTCATTCCTACCATTGCATCATCATTACAGCATTATAGCAGACGGTCAGCTATTAAGTCATCATTACCCTGACAATACACTACATAAACATGACAAAATAAATAAATAAATAAATTCAAAATTATGCATATACCTACATATATTATATGACACAGAGAAACAACACAGAAACTGAACCAAGGAAATAAATATTATAAGAGCATTGGTGGCACAGTGGTCAGAATGCAGTACTGCAGGCCAAATCTACCTACTGCCAGCAGTTCAATCCTGACAGGCTCAAGGCTGACTCAGCCTTCCGTCCTTCCAAGGTGGGTAAAATGAAGACCCAGATTGTTGGGGGCAAGAGGCTGACTCTGTAGACCGCTTGCATCATCTTACTCATTATTCCCAGCCAGACTGCTGACTGAGGATGAGGAGTTGTAACCCCTGATCTCTGGGAAGTGTCTTGTGGATAAAGCTAGCTTATGAAGCTTAGAGAGAGCTGGAGAGCACTACAAAGTGGTATATAAGTGCTATTGCTATTAGACTATACTTAATATTTAAATTATCCTGTATTTAGAAAATATAAATTTTCTTTAGTTTTAAAAACTTGATGAGATGAGGGAAGAAGGGAGGATGACTTCTCCAAAGTCTCAACATCTTTTTTTGTAGGATGGTGACCAAAATCAGTTGCAGTATTCCAGGTGTGGCCTTACTAGGATTTTATAAAGCGGCACGAATATTTCACGTGTTCCTGATTCTATGCCTCTGTTTATATATTTATGAGGAAGATCATTATTGTTTATTGACTCTGTAAACTGTTTAGAGAGGGCTGTAAAGCACTGTAAAGCAGTATATAAGTTTAAATGCTACTGCTGTTATTGGTGGTTTCCCCCAATCTTTTTAAAAATTATCTTTCCAGGCTCCTGGCTGCTATTTTGCTGAAGGCTCCAATTAGCCATCGCAGATGGTGGTGATCCCAACTTATTTATTAATAATTCACCCAACATATGTACCATTCCTGATTCTCAGCAAGAAAACTTCTCCCTGCCTTGCAAGGATCTTCTACAAGCGTCCCTTGTTTTCTCCTGCTCTTTTTCCATCCGAGACTTTGGATCTGGTGGAGAAACAACTGAGGCTGTTCAGATGCTGCTGGTTACAGGTAATCCTTGACTTCTGTCTGTTTGTTTAGTGGATCATTCAAAATTACAACAGTCGGGGGGGGGAAGTGATTTATTTTTAAACAATTGTAGCATCCTAATGGTCACATGATCCAAATTCACATGCTTGGCCACTGGCTCATATTTATGACTGTCCCAGGGATCATGTGATCCCCTTTTATGACCATATGACAAGCAAAATCAACAGGAAAACCAGATTAACTTAATAACCATGTTACTAACTGAACAACTGTCGTGGATTCACTTAACAACTGTGGCAAGAAAAGTAATAAAATGGGGGGAAATTCACTTAACAAATGTCTTGATTAGCAACAGGAATTTGGGGCCCAATTGTGGTCATAAATTGAGGACGAACTGTAGAGGGTCCAACAGGTTTGGCCAAATTTGGCAATGGGAAGAAATGCTTAGAGCTTTTCTGGAGTCAAATATGGAGAGCTGCACATCAGAAGTGTTTTCTATTTGGATACATAGATTTCCCAAAGGAAGCAATTCCCACAAATTCTGCTTGTGGGGATATTGGGAGCGGAATTTGTGACTGTCCATACTGTCCATGTGTTTCTCCACCTTGGCCATTTGAAGAAGTGTGTGGACCAACTCCCAGAATTCCCTGGCTAGCATGACTGGCTAGGGAATTCTGGGAGCCGAAGTCCATGTATCTTCAAGAGGCCAAGGTCAAGAAACACTGCTCCATACAATATCTGATGAAGGATGTTGAATTTCTACCCTGCATTGAGAAAAAAAGAGTCAGGGCTTTGATTGCATGGTGGCAGCTGCCATCTTGAATTTTTTTGACCACTGTGCTCCCATCTCAAGGTGGCATTCAGCCCCCCCCCTCCACCACTACTTCCCCCCCACACTGCAACAACCCTGTGAGGTAGGCTGAGCTGAAAGAGAATGGCTGGTCCAAAGTCCCTTCTGGCTGGCTTCAGATAACATCCTACTCTGAATACAGAATAAGACTTGGAAGGGACTTTGGAGGTCTTCTAGTCCAACCCCCTGCTCAAGCAGGAGACCCTATACCATTCCAGACAAATGGTTGTCCAATTATTTTTGAAAACCTCCAGTGATGGAGCACCCACAATTTCTGGTGGCAAGCCATTCCACTGATTAATTGTTCTCACTGTTAGGAAATTCCTCCTTGGTTATAGATTGGATTTCATCTTGATTAGTTTCCATCCGTTGCTTCTTGTTCTGCCTTCAGGTGCTTTGGAGAATAGCTTGACCCTCTCTTCTTTGTGGCAGCCCCTCAAAGACTTGAACTCTGCTTTCATGTCACCCCTACTTCGTTTCATTAAACTGGACATACCCAGCTCCTGCAGCCATTCTTCCTGGTACAGATGGAATCTCACTGAGGTCTCCCAGAACCCATAATTGGCTTTCAAATTTCCCATCTGAATAATGGAGGACATTCTAGCCTCCTGAGTGAGCAAGGGGTGGGACTAGAAGACCTCCAAGGTCCCTTCCAACCCTATTATTCTGTGTTGTATGTTTGTCTATCCGCCGTCCGTCTGCAGAACATTGGCTCCCTCTAGTGCTCCACTAGAGAAACATGAATAAGAACAGATGGGTGCCCTTCCAGATGTGTTTAAAGCAGTAATTTCAAGTTTGGCCACTTTAAGATGTGTAGATTGCAATACCCAACTTTAAGATGCNCCCCCCCCCCACCATCACCACGATGGCTGAGGAATTCTGGGAGTTGAAGTCTACACACCTCAAAGTGGCCAAGGAAACCCCAGTTTAAGGTGAAGATCATGAGTTCCCAATGCAGATGGCCAAAGGCAGAGCATTTTGCTCCATTTTACGACTGTTCTTACCACCATTGTTAAGTGAATCATTGCAGTTGTTAAGTTAGTAACACGGCTGTTAAGTGAATCTGGCTTTCCCATTCATCAGAAGGTCACAAAACTTGATCACATGATCCCGGGACATTGCGACCATAGTAAATACGAGTCAGTTGCCAAGCATCCACATTTTGATCATGTGACCATAGAGACACTGCAACAGCGGTTTGAAAAATCAGCCTTAAATCACTTTTTGCAGTGACGTTGTAACTTGGAATAGTCACTGAGTGAACTGTTGCAACATGCCAATGCAGGTAGTCCTCAACATATGACAAGTGAGTTCAAAATTTCTGTTGCTAAGAGAGACTGTTGTTAAGTGAACTTTGCCCCATGTTACAACCTTTCTTGCCACAGTCGTTCAGCGAATCACTGCAGTTGATAAGTGAGTAACCGGTTGTTAAGTGAATCCAGCTTCCCCATTGACTATGCTTGAGTCAAGATCAGAAAATGGGCTCCCTAGGACACAGCAGAGGTCATAAGTAGGAGCCAGTTGCCAAGTCTCCAAATTTTGATCACATGATCATGGGGATGCTGAAAAGGTCGTAACTGCAAAAAACGGTCATAAGCAGGAGTGGGCTTCAAATTTTTTAGCAAGGGGGTCTCTCTGCCCTAGTGACTGGCTGGCTGGTCATGTGGCTGGGTGGGCGAGTCTAGGTAGTCATGTGACTGGGTGGGTGTGGCTAACTCAATGTCGCTTCTTTGCCCTAATTATCTAAAAAAAGATAATATCCCAAAAAGTTGTTTATTGTTTCATGCATTTAATACTTCAATACATTCAATACTTCAATACACTAAGGAGTCTTAGTGGAGTTTCTGGTGGGTTATGCAATTCTTATTATTTGGGAATTAATCCCCTTGGAAGGCAGGGCAGGGAGTTTATAGTGGCTATGTTATCTAATTTTCACAATGGCTCTCCTTTGGCAAGGGCTTTATCTAGCTTGCAACACTTTTACCAGGTGTGAAACGCTCTTGGCTGAATGCCCAGAGAGGAAAAAATCCAAAAAGGTGTCCATTTATTATTCTGGTGTGGCTGCTTGTCTTTCTGAGGTTATTGGGGGCTTGCCGAGCCCAGCAGAGTCATAGCTAGGGGATCACCTGAGACCCTGTGAGCCCCCAGCAGCCCCTCCCTGGCTCATAAGACTTTTTTCAGCACTGTTGTAATTTTGAACAGTGACTAAATAAACTGTTGTAAGTTGAGGATTTACCTATACAATCTATCTGAACTCATTTTCTCTAATCCAGTCACTTCGGGTGACATGTGCCCAGCCAATTTAAAATGAGCTCGTTCTCCACAATCCAATCCTATTCCCTAGAAAATCTACCTCACTGATGTAGCATTTCACATCACCAGGAATAAAATGCACAATTTTGCTGACCATCTCACTTGTTACTCACATGATCGCTTGTTATAGCAATGGGACAGCAATAGCACTTAGACTTATATACCGCTTCATGGTGCTTTCTAGCTCTCTCTAAGCATTTTATAGAGTCAGCATCTCGCACCCAACAATCTGGGTCCTCATTTTACCGGCCTCGGAAGGATGGAAGCCTTGAGCCTGGGGAGATTTGATCTGCCAAATTGTGGGCAGCTGGCAGTCAGCAGAAGCAGTACTGCACACTAACCACTGCGACACCACGGGATGTCACATATAAGGAAACAAATGCAGATGTCAAATGGACACATTCTCCACCTCACTTATTTTTCTTTTGCAAGATCAGATTTGTCATCGCCTTAAAAACACTGTTTCAATAATTGCCATTTGTACTTGACACTCTTGAGAAAGTTGTGGTTAAGGGCAAGAAGCGCAAGGTACACCAGACAGGAAATACAACCAGATGAGCTAATGATTTTATGTTTATTTTATCTTACTCATTTGCATCCTGTTTTTACAAATATCTCAGGATGGTGAACTCCTGATGTCCCCACAATGACAACCCTGTGAGGTTGGTTGGGCTGAGAGAGGAAATGGCCCAAAGTCACCCAGCTAGCTCTCATGCCTAAGGTGGAACTAGAACTCACCGTCTCCTGGTGATTGGCCCAAATTCCTCATGTGTCTTCCATGCCTAAAGTGGAACTTGAACTCATGGTCTCCTGCTTTCTAGTCTGGAGTCTTAACTCCTAGACCCAACGGGCTCTCATGAATAATGACATGATTTGTTTATTAATTATAATTTATTAACCAAATATTGCAAGTCTAATAGTGTGAATCTCCAGCCCTTCTCGTTTACAGTTTGAGAAATTAGTTCCCTCCTGAATCTCCTTCTGCTGTGCAGCTGGGGGCTACGTCTTCTCTTATCTTGATTTTTTTCAAGGCAGCTTTTCCCGTCTATCCATCATTAAATGAACTGTTGTGAATCAAGGATCACCTGTGGACTGTGCATGGATACAAGATCCAGAGACATTCTGTACAAATGGTGGATATGGTGGCTTCTGCTCTGTGCGATTATGGTGGCATGCAGACAACCACACATATGTATAACTGCCTTTTGTGTCTTGATCAGTGTTCACATGAGGTCAGTGAGACAGAATGCAATTCAGTTGTTAGTTTCTGGGCAAGATATCTTTAATCTGTATATATCTTATATTTTGTATTCTAAATTTTATGTCATATAGCATGCCTTGTTTTAATTGTGATACTTCTGACACCAAACATTTTAACAATTTTAACAACCCTGGGAGCATGGGAGGCTGAGTCCACCTTGAGCTGGTCAGTATCAAGCTCCAGACTGTGGGCAGAGTTTGCCTACAATACTGCACTTTAACCACTGGAATCCTGTGCAGATTTTACTCCAATTAGTCAGTGCTGACTCGAGGGGGCGGTATTCATCTCTGTTTCAAGGCTATTGAGCCAGTGCTGGCCAAATATATTTCTGTGGTCCTATGGCCAGCGTGAAGTCACGGAGCGCTGTTCCTTCCCGGTGAAGTGGTACCTATTTGTCTACTCACATTTGCATGTTTTCGAATTGCTAAGTTGGCAGGAGTTGGAAGCTCATCCTGTCGCCTGAGGCTCAGGTCTCCAGCAGACACGCCCAATATCTTAATCACTGAGCCACCATTAAAATTACAAGGGAAGTGGTACAATTTTCCTGACTGTATGGATGATCAGACTATGGAACAGGCTGCCTCATGAAGTGCCATATTCTCTTGTACTGCAAAAGAGATGAAAACTCCCTTATGTGTTATCTGAGTAATGAAACATCTGCAAGAAAATCACCAAACTCAGAGAACACCAGGGAACTCACAATCCTTCTCCTCTTCTCTGCAAACCCTTCTATGACCGATGATACTACCTAGTTGGGTTATGAAACATCTGCAAGAAAACAGCCAAGTTCAGAGAGAACCAGGGACCCGAGAAATTAAAGTAAAATTCCTTCAAATTCTAGGCTGAAGACATCTGATTTTGCATGACTGGGCAAGAGAAAGATCTGGAAATTTCAGGCTTCAGATTCTTTGAAAGGGAAACCAAAAGACCAAAAATGCTGTTTAAAAAAATCTGCCACGTCAACAAGGAAATTTATAAATGGATATTGCCCAAGAGGAAAAGCTGAATAACGGGACAACTAAGTCCATGAAGGGCAGACACACTATCCATAAATGGAAAGGCTGCTTTTACCCTGTTTGTGCACTAGGTGAAGTCATGGTTTAATTATAGCTTAGAGAATGGAGCAGAATTGGTGGGATTGGTGTATCACATAAAGTTACACTATCAGTACACAGATTTGTCCATGCTGGCCCATAGCTTATTAAATATGGGCTACTGAACAAATCACAGTTTATTGTCTGAGTGCCAGGAGATTGATAATATATATCCAAACAAATGCCCTTGTGGGTGAATGCCACTTTTGAACACAGTGTCCAGAAGAGGTGGAGGAAGAAGAAGAGGAGGAGGAGGAGAACAGAGAGGGAGAGGGGAAGAAGGTGGAGGAGATGAGGAGGAGGAAGAGGAGGAGGAAGAGGGGAAAGGTGGAGGAGGAGAACGGAGAGGGAGAAGAGAAGAAGAAGGAGGATGAGGGGGACGGAGAGGAGAAGAAAGGGAGGAAGGAAGAAAGAGAAAAAGAAAGAAAGAAAGAGAAAGAAAAAGAAAGAAGGAATCAAAAAAGAGACAAAAAAAAGAAAGAAGAAAAATAAAGGAAGGAAGAAGAAAGAAAAAGAAAGACATAGAAAGAGAAAAAGAGGGAAAGAAGGAAGAAAAAGAGAAAAGGAAGGGAGGGAGGGAGGGAGGAAGGAAGGAAGGAAGGAAGGGAGGGAGGGAAGATCATCAGGCTGGTCTTAGCACAATGAACTCTGACATCGTCTCTTCTCTTTCCTGACTTTCTGGGGTCAACAGAGGAATGCTAAAGAGGAATCAGGAAAGTCTACCAACCACATTATAGAGGATGTTTTATTGCCAAATCTGTATAATGCCAGAGGCAGTCCTCAACTCTACAACCATTATTTAGCAGGTATTCCAAGTTTCAACAACACTGAAAAAAACTGACTTATGGTTAGTTCTGGCATTTACAATAGTTGCGGCATCCTCATGATCATGTGATCAAAATTCAGGGGCCGGGCCACCAGCATATGTATTTATTTATTTATTTTAAATAAAGCTTTATTTGGGTTTTCACACACAAAATACAAGTAAAACATCTTTTTTGAAAATAGCATGGTCCCAGGTTGAATTTCT